>LJPK01001249.1:100805-139825 GCA_001430945.1 Amauroascus niger
GCGGCTGCCGTAGTTGATGTTGTCAGGTTCAGAATTGTGAAATCCTGGGTTGGCCGGGGGTTGTTGGCAGCTATTAATTCTGCCATGTCGGCGGCGATTCTCAATAAAAGGGTTCTATCCTCTTTCCCAGTATCTATAAATGAGATACAACCCATAAGCAATCTGAATAATTGTTTAACTACACACCAGGAAGTTTCGTCAACAAAATATCTTACCTTGTTGCTCCCTTCTTTGCAAAGGGAAAACACATTTCCACGATCTGAGGCTCACTCTATGAACGAATAGTCAGCATCTAATTCACTGAGTTGATTATCCTTGACAGACCGGGCCAGGAAAAAAAGTGCCACAAGACACAGGAACAGAAGCATTGCTGCATTTGCAGCATACAACTTTCTCAAGACCTTATCAGGTCCACAAGAGCAGTTTGTCCCACAATTAGTTGAGTTCATGTTGAAAATTCTGCAACTTGGAAGGACTTTTAGATTGATGTGATGCTTGAAGCCAGACAGTGATTGCAGTTCAGATAACCTAAAGGAAAAGAAGAAGCATTCTAGGAGAGCGCAGTTTGGGAAGAAGTTTGGGAAGAAGTACACTTTAGGGAAGGAGCACATTTTAGGGAAGGAGCACACTTTAGGGAAAGAGCACACTGTAGGGAAGGAGCTCAGTTTGGGAAGGAGCTCAGTTTGCGAAGGAACAATCGAGGCCCCCTCTTTCATATTGGCTCTTGAAGGAAAGTAATACTCACACCATGCTCTTGCATTTTGTTTGGATGGAAGTCCAAGACAATTTCTTTGCTCTTTTCTTAGTACCGCCAGTGCAACAGGTTGAGATAGGCTCTCTGTCTGGGAATAGAGATTCATAGGTAGGAGGGTGCTCCATGATTTCAAGTGATTTCTTGGATGTATATGATTGTTCTGCAGATATAAGAAAGTGTTATCACCAAAATGAAGCAGTTGGGATTAATTCCTCCCGAATGTATAAATAGGTAGGCATCGATATCAGTCATAATCTGCCACATTTTGGATGTGCTCATTTTTACATCATAATCCAGAGTTTACATGATTGCTGTATTGGAGAAGCCGATATAAGGTCGAATCATGATGATGGTACTCATCTCAACCAGGTCGTGATGGATCGCTGCCTATTGGGACCAGGCTGGAAAGGATCTGGGGCAGCCAGAAAACATGTTTGTTGAGATTAACCTTGGTAACTAGGTACATAAGATACCACGTCCCGTCCCGTCCCCATCGGTCAGTCTAGACTGACCCGATTCTAAATCTCGAAAATGTAATTTTGCACATATAGCTTGTCTGTTTAAGAGAAAAATCGGGGCATCAATGCTCTTTGTGTATAGTTGTTTGGATAGTGAATTAGAAGGGTATTCCGGCATCTAGGCAATATTGGGAAGTTTTGTTATTAGATGGGCAAGGCGCTCTAGGCAGCTAACTAGGCGCCCCTCTGGATGATATCCAACATTGTCTGTCCTTTTGGTGCCTTTGTCAGGTTTTCGAACCCGTCCTTTGTAACCAGGATATCATCCTCAATCCGAACACCACCGACGGGAATATACGCTTTCACAACCTCCATGTTGATGTATTTTGCCAAAGGCTTCGACTTTGCATCTTCTAAAGCCAGGCGTGAGAAATATATCCCAGGCTCGACGGTCACGACCATTCCTGCTTTTAATTGCGGAGCGGACAACGTACACGGGGATTGGCAATCGACTAAAGACAAGCTCCGGTGTCGATTCGCCTTGGGCGCCATAAGCGACCGTTGTGACACATCGTGCACCTCAAGTCCCACATGGTGCCCAAGCCCGTGAGGGAAGAAGACGAGAGACGCACCCGATCGTAGAATGTGTCCTATAGAACCGCCTTTCAAAATACCCAACGACAACAACCCCTGTATTGCGATTTGATGTGCAAGAATGTGAAGATCAAGATACCTAATGCCTTCTCTCATGCGACTGATGCATTCCTCCTGCATGCGTTGAACCAAGGAGTAAATATGAAAGGCCTCGCTACTCGGCCAATATGGACGTGTCGGGAACGTTCGAGTCACATCGCTCGCATAACAATTCCATTCAGCGCCAGCGTCTAGGCAGACGAGTTGTCGTCCCTCTAGTGGTTCGTTGTTTTTAGTATAGTGAAGAATAGCGGCATTTTCGCCCGAGGCAGCAATGACTTCATACGCTTGGTTCCGGGCCCCGTGTGCAATGCATGAATTCAGAAACTCCCCGTGGATCTCGGCCTCGTTTCGCATGCCGCGTATTCCAGAAAGGATTGCAGTGTGGGCGGAAGCAGATATTTCATTAGCACGTCTGATAAGGCTGATTTCGTGCTCGTCCTTGATTTCCCGGCAGGCGTCCATCGCTGGGATGAGGTCCTCGTGGTTGAACACCAGGCGAGAGGAGTGAACACATGGCCTTTGGTCTTCATGAATGATATATATCATATGCTGAAGGGATCTCTTGCGCGTCCACTGGCGAATATCTTCATTCAGCTCACTGCAGAATCTAACTTTGGAGATATCATATCTAGCCAAAAAATAAAAATCATTAACATTTGGCTCAAGGAACGGGAAAGTTATATCAGGATCTATGTCTACCTCTGCATAGCCTCTTCCGGTCCAAGTGTCGGGCCCATCCAAACTGCCCGCCTAAGGTCGAAATCGGGGACGTAAAGAGTCAAAACATCGGATCCGACATCATAAACTAAATGACAGTCGGTTGCATCCACACCTGACATATAAAAGAAGTAGCGTCTCTGCCTGAACGGTCGTCCCTGGTCCGAATCTTCCAGCAGACGGGTCTGCTGGCCCATCAAGTATATCAGGCCGTCTGTCGTTCGGAGTTGCCTTGCGACCCTGCGAGCATGTTGCTTCGCTTTGGGCGAG
This sequence comes from Amauroascus niger, assembly GCA_001430945.1. Classification (NCBI taxonomy): domain Eukaryota; kingdom Fungi; phylum Ascomycota; class Eurotiomycetes; order Onygenales; family Onygenaceae; genus Amauroascus; species Amauroascus niger. The sequence continues at coordinate 103,701 of LJPK01001249.1, forward strand.
GCAGTCAGCACGAGCGATAAAACTCAATGCCCTAGGAATTTGTCTCTGCAACAAATACTAACCTGGGTATTTATCCAATGCTGTCCCACTGGTTTGTATACGAATCGAATAAGTGTTGCCTCGATGGTCGTCCTCCCCATGACTTGGGGAGCACAGATCGTCGGAGCCGGCCATCCAGACTCAAGTCACGTCACAGTAGTTAGCCTCAAGGAAGCAATGGGGAGTCAGGTATCGTCAATGTGCTATAGCCACTACCATTACTATCTACTCTTTTTTCCCTTTTATGGCAATACCTTTGCAGTAAGCGTGGAGTATGAAAGTTGTCACTCATCGAGTGATCTACAGTTAGTTCCTCCGTAGTTAGCTAGGCAACTATTTAGTTAAGTTAGTTGAAGCCCGCTAGGCAGGTAATTAACTAGTTGTTATGGAAGAATATTTATCCGGAGGTTAATACGCAGCAAATGCCAATAAGAAGGCTTTTTTCAAGTTATAGGGAAGAGTTAGTTACAGGATGATCAGAAGTGTGCACACATGGTTTATGTAGTTAACTCATGGCCTTCTAGAACGAGGTGCTTCCTGTGGTGTTTGTTAAGGGATATCTCATCATTCGTCTTCGCCTGTTACACCAAAAAGCCATTTCAACAAGCAAGGCCAAGGCCAAAAATAGAGTGCTGTTATGAGGCCACCTATCACCTCAGTGGTTAGTTAACTAAAGTTAATAATAGGCTGCAGCATTAGTTACTCATCATGGGGGCGAAGGCAATGGGTTGGGCCATTGTTGAAGCTCATTGTGAAAAGATTCGTTGTTATTGCATTGTTTGTAGCCCGCATCAGGTTGCATTCTCGCTAGTTAGCTATCTCGACAGACAAATGAGAGGATCCGATCCCAGGAGGTTGGGACGGAACACTTGCCGTTAATAACCAGCTGCCCCGTGCCAGTGTTGCTGAAGCCGTTTCACACCCTGGAAAGTCAGTACAGAGAGAGAGAGAGAGAGAGAGAGAGAGAGAGAGATATTAAAAAGAGAGCAGCACATGTAGCGTAAATTGAGCAAGTAGTTAGGCAGGTAATTACGTTCATTTCCAACAATAAAAGGGAAAAAAAAGATAAATCATAAAGACGAACAACGAGCCCGCGATTAGATTTCTGACTGGGAGTGCGGAGAGTTGGAAGTGAAAGGGTTTCTTTTCTACTCCGTAAGCCTTTGGGGGGGAAAAGGCAAGGGAAAAGCCACAGCAAAACCCCACCGAGCCAGCGCCGAGAGATGACGCCTGTTCCAACTCTCGACAACCTCGAACAACACCCTCAGACATCTTGAGGTGCATGTGTATCATCCATCCCTCCACTTCTTCAAAGCACACACATTCGCCAGTCATTTGTCATTCTTATAGTCTGTTGTCGCGTCTTGGGTAACTAACAACTACACTCCTTTCTCTACGCCCGTCAGATCCAACGCTCTTCCGGTCTGTTAACAACCCCCTCGCAGCAGTTAAACCCATGGTTTCCCCCAAAGAACAATGATTGACCGGGACGGCCTCGTCACCACCTTAACCACATCGATCATCCGCCCGACTCCCATCACCTCCCCACAGAATCCTATCTATCGTCGACAAGGCTATTTTCCGCAGGCGACGGAACTCGCCAGCCATGCATACCAGTCGTCCCGAGTGAGCTCAACCGAGAGGGCTGTCATGTTCACCTTCGGTGGCAACGTTGGGTCCACGGGGAAGGGGATCCTGATCGGGATCCTCTCAGCACTGGGATCTGCTGGCATTGCACTTGTCATTCTTGCATTTGTTTTCTTCTTGCGATATACCCAACGCGGCCGGATCATCCTCGATCGGCTCGGAAGACCCGGTGAGTATGACGATGAACAGGCCTTTGCGCGGGAGGAGGCCGAGGCGCTGGAGACTATGGATGAACTGCAGCAGGCGGAGTACATGAGAGCTAAAGGTTTGCCTCCATCCAATGTTTCTAATATCATGTGCATTTGAGAAAGGGAAGATCTTTGTTTTCTAATTTCTCTCGATTATTCTATAGCGTTCATCCAAGCAAACCCGCCCGAATCAGCACAGACCGACATCTCTCTATCTCAGTTTCTAGCAATTCAGGAAAAAGGCGTTTCCGCATGGGAATTTGAGCCGGAGCTCGAGATCGCCAACTGCTTTGTCGAGGCCCGCACCGAGATCGAATTCTTCGATTCGGAGTGCAGTGTCCAAAGTAACTTGCCCGTGCCTAAACAGAACGACGTATACTACTGGGAAGCCAAGATATACGACAAACCTGAAACAAGCCTTATCAGCATAGGCATGACCACAAAGCCTTACCCATTATTCAGATTACCCGGTATGTACAACTACACGATGGTGACTCAGATGGTTTGCTGACTTTTGACCTTTTCGCTCTCTAGGCTTCCACAAATCTTCCGTATCCTATCAGTCGACAGGCCATCGCCGCCATAACCAGCCCTTCACTCCTACACCTTACGGACCGGAATTTGTACAAGGCGATGTTATCGGCGTCGGTTACCGCCCGCGAAGTGGCACAATCTTTTTCACTCGTAACGGGAAGAAGCTCGATGAAGTGGCCCACGGCCTCAAGGCTCAAAATTTCTTCCCAACCATCGGAGCCAATGGGCCATGTGTAGTCCATGTGAATTTCGGCCAGTTGGGATTTGTTTTTATCGAAGCTAACGTGAAGAAATGGGGACTGGCGCCTATGACCGGAAGTCTTGCGCCTCCTCCTCCGTATGGCAGTGAGCAAGGAAGTATTTTGCTTGAGACCGGCCGCGAAGGTTCCCAGGCGCCTCAGTGGTGGGAATCTGCTCATTCACGAACCCGAAGCGGGACCATCAGACTGGGACAGGGGGGTTCAGCCCGGCCTCCTACCGACATCTCTCTTGCCCAGCTCCCTCATGTGTCCGCTCAACAACAAGACGGCGGTGAGGGAAGGTCTGGCTCCGGGCATCCAAGGCAGGGTGATGGCGATGGCGATGACGCTCTTTTGGACCAACCACCGCCCGAGTATTCAAGTCCAACCACCAGCCCTCCCAACGGCCAGCCTGGCGATGCGAGAATTGAAATTCATGCAGACCCCAATGACCCACCGATACCTTCCTATGATGTTGCTGTGTCCAGCGGCGCTAGGCAACGAGAACAGCAAACATGATGTTCTCAAACCCGCCATTATTTTCTTTCATTGTTATCAAGCGTTTTCGACACCTAGACATCGATCGCCGCCTTTGCAGCCTACCTATGTTTGCTCTTTGATTGATTATCCTTTTTTTTTTTTTTAGCGATCATGCTGTGTGGTGGCGTTGCGATGGTTTACCGGGAAACTGGGCAGGCAAATGACAGCCTATAAGCTCATCATTTCTTTGGATTTTGTGTTTCGTGTAGGCTTTTCAGCCTCGGATGATGTTATGACCCTGCTTTCGAATCCTGGTGTCCAATGCGAGAGTATGTATTTCCCGATTGCTCCTCTGTTAAACACTGCCCCTTGTGTTGATATACATCCTCTGGTTTTGATCCTGGCGTTCTGTGGAGGTACTCCGTCTGTGGCAATGGGATGGCAAGTTTGCTTCATTATATACATACTTAACAACAATCATTCTGTGCAGAATTTTCTTGATATCCAATGTACATGCGGGGAGTATATATTGGTGACGGGCAATATGAAGAATGTACGGAGTGTTTTACTGCACATATATGTTTTCTGTCTGGGGATATTCTCGGAGCTTTCAACTCATCCTTATTATCTTTTCCAGCAATACGAAAGCACAGCGACCCACCTTGTAGCCTTGCAAATGGTCGATGCTTCGAGTGGATTACTCCGACCTTCACTCCTCGTCTACGTAGCAACGAGATGACGTTTGATATGCGACCAGGGGTGGCAGGCCGGACAAGGGCCTGTCGATGCAGAAGCAGTCCTTTTGACCACCCAGAACAAACCAAGTTAGCCCTTGCCCATGTTAATCCTCCGAAGATTTATTAACTGGCACGGGGAAAAAAAAAAAAAAAGAGAAGCTGCCTTAGATCCGAGTCGGCGAGCTCCTAGCTGCATACGCCCAGCCGACTACTCCGTAACTACAGAACCACCACCCTCCAGTGCTCCACCTGGCGTCCACGTCCCCGCAAGACAGAACAATATAGGGCTGGGAGGAGGCGATATTTCTTGGGGAAAGTGGCCAAAGAATCTCTGCACTGAAAGGGTCTTAGAAGCATGTCTCTCTCTAGGCTTTACGAAAGATCTATTATGATGATCAAACCGACTCCTTTGAACGCCTGTTAACAGCGGAAGAACATGATGGATTGCTTCTCTTCCTATGTTTAGTTAACGCACCCCAGGTTTGCTCTCGTTCTCAACCTGTCCATGTCCACCCAGGCACCAAACAGCCTTCAGGCGAATCTTAATCCGCCCGTCGAACAACTGCGGAAAACTCATATTCGCCCTGGAAACTCAAAAAATCTCTTTCCGGGAATCCAATTGGAACAGGGTCAGTGTGCCGTTGCCTTATATTGTTCTCTTGTGCCTTTTCGGAGAAACGAAAAAGAAACTTGCATATCACCCTGCATGGCACGTAGTTAACCAGTCAAGTTGCCCATTTTCCACGTTAAGGTGACTCTCATTCCTTGTCTCTTTCTCTCTCTCTCTAAAAAGGGTCTGCATTGCGGCCGTACGTTACACTTCGGCTAACCACACACTGTTCTCGATCGACCGCAGACTCTGTTTGAAATAAGCTGCTTTTCGACGTCGCATTGCCTTCCCGAATTCACACTAAGCCTTCCCTGCGAAGAAGCCAACTTTCTGCCTTGCAGGTGCAGAGCGGTCCTTGCCAACGAGTTACATGCTTCATTAGCGACTTCCGTGCCCTTTTTGCGAATGTGAAGTTCGCCGCTTGACAACAATACAAATATCTCCCCCCCCGGTCCTGTTATCACCAGCTTTGAGAAAACGATATACAAAGTGTGTGAGCCATACTGTTTTGCGGAGGCCCGGGTCATGAGAATACAACACCTCCAACTAGGCTGTCTTTTGAAGGAGAAATTGAAATTTGTGTTTCTTGACGGGAAAATAAAGGTGGAGGGGACATCTTTCCATGCCTCGCTGCACTGCTGAAAGCGGCAAAGCCGTGGAGCTGCCGAGGAGTCACGGCGACAATGCGTTTCAAGTGATTGTACTGGTGAGTTTCGGGAATTCATTTCCTTCTTCCTTTAACCCCCTTAGTTAGTTGTATCAAGTTGCGACAACCGTACCCATATCATACCTCGTGCAGTAGGGATGTTTTTTCTTTCTGTATTGGCTTTCATCTTGCTGGTTTTTAAGTGCATATCGTGTAACTGGTAAAGACAGCATCGTTCTATGCAAATCTGAAAAGTGAACACTTTCTTATGGCGCTATTGATGCTGATGGTCTTGCATAGGGTTCTTCGGGTGGGCCCTGCGAAGACAACGTCACAGGAATTCTCGTCCGGTCCACGGCTACGAACTGGAGCAAAAACTCGGTCGTCTCTGTCGATGCTGGAGTGTTAATGTCGGGGATTGCACGAATACTCAAGGATGATATGACCATTGCGACCGACGAGGCGTCGGGTATTGATAAACCAACGATCCCAAGTGGGCCGTTTGTCGGGCTTGAGCTTCCATATCTCAATTATCGGTCAAATGCCGCCTATGTATTTCGCGAGATCGTTTCCTCTGTTCTCATTACACACCCTCACCTCGACCATGTCGCTGGTTTGGCCATGAACACGCCCGCCGTTGAATTCCAGTCAGGCCCAAAAACGGTGACGGCACTGCCTTCAGCGATTGCTGCACTCAAAAACCACGTTTTCAACGATATTACATGGCCCAACCTCTCTGACGAAGACGGTGGTGCCGGTTTGATAACTTATCAGCGGCTGGTGGATGGTGGAAACATGAGACTTGGTCGCGGAGATGGAAAGGGTTATGTCAAAGTCTGCGAAGGCCTGGTAGCGAAATGCATGGCCGTCAGTCATGGAACGTCCAAACAACGGTATAATCCGGAAACTGGAAAACACCATCGAGCAGAAAGCGCAGTTTTCATGGCAGAGTCGTCGGTGCTGCTCCCATCCCGTCGGGTGTCCATCGACGCGTCTGAAATCAGGTAAGTTTTTGAACACTTCCAGGTCTAGTTTCAAAATCATGGTAAACTCATATCGTCCCTAGGACATTTTCTCCGGCTCATGGTGGTAACAATGGGAAAGAGTCGTCTTTAGCGACCGTGGAGAGTTCCGCCTTTTTCATTCGAGATCAGGCGACCGGGGCCGAAATCGTTGTTTTCGGCGATGTTGAGCCGGATTCAATTTCTTTAGAACCGCGAAATGCGGGTATATGGGATGCTGCCGCTCCAAAGATCGCCTCTGGTACACTTCGCGCGATTTTTATCGAATGTTCCTATCCCGATTCAGTTGAAGATAACTCGTTATATGGGCATCTTTGCCCTCGCCATCTCATCCAGGAATTGTCAGTGTTGGCAAGCAAGGTGATTGATTTTCAGAAGCAGCAGCGAAAACCGTCCGACACTCGAAAGCGGAAACGGGGTGCATCTGTCATGGGTGCTGCTTCTGATTTTTTGGAGCCACCGCTTAGTCCGAAATCATTAAGGCCTCGCAAACCGTCCAAGACGGGAGAAGAAGGCGTGGTGACGCCTGGGAGATCAAAGCAAAGCGATACCAAACCCCCGGCTCAGACAGGTTCACTTGATGTCGAAATCGAGCGAATTGATATTGACCAACCCGGTCCAATAGCGCAGCAACTACCAGCGTTGCAAGGCCTTCAAGTTTACATCATTCATGTAAAAGAGGTTCTGATGGATGCCGTTTGCCCCAGGCAGCAGATACTGAAAGAGCTGAGGGAGCAGGCAGAAGATGCTTGCTTGAGATGTGAATTCTATGCTCCACTGTCTGGGGAATCGGCTTTTATCTGAACCAAGGTTATTTTGGTTGTTTTTGATATAAATGTTTTGAGTTCACCATGGAGTCTGGGACTTTTTTGATCATGATACTGCTACGGCTCTTGGCTCTTTTTTTCGAAGTGATAAACTTGACATATTATGATTGCTTTGTTTCTGCGGCTGGAGTTATGTGCTGACAGGCTGGAAGCGCAGTAGCGAATTCGAAGTTATGATTCTGTTTTACGTTTCTTTCATTTTCGTTATCTGAAACGGTATGATACTCATTATATAGTTGAACAGAGTACGATTTTCATCGCCACACTTTGATTATCTCACGATAAGATAATTTACAAACGGAAGATGAAAGGAATGAACTTTTGCCTTTACTCTAATCCTTTTTTGGGGAATACATTTTTAAATTTCATCGAAGTTTTGCGCGCCACGATATCACTGTCCTCATACTCCATATAAATATTACAAATTAGATATCCCAACATGGTTGAAAAGCGCGCAAGGTATATAATTATTATAGACAAGCAAAGAAAATAGAGAAATTCATCATCAAGCTCATGGAGCACCACCAGCGTTGCTCTTCGCCAGACTAATCACATCAACCCACTTCCCTCCATTGCTTTGAGATGGAGTTTTCAATCCTTCACCCACCACAACCGGTGCCTCACCACCATTGTTGCTGGCAAGGGCTACATCCTCGTCGACATCCAACATTCCCTCGCCGTCACGACCCCATTCAATCAGCACCCACTCACTTCCCCACTCGCTCATGCCCATGATACCCACGGGCATCCGAGTGTCTTCGGCATAGCCCATCGGGCAGGAAATGGCCGGACAACCAGAGAAGTTGGCGAGATAGACATACTCCATCGTGCGCAGAGAGGTGTTGACGTCGCTGATGCCGTGGGTGAGGTCGCCTTCACCGCTGATTTGCCACCCGGCAATCGGCGTGGTGGGCGTGGCGATGATGAGGCCTGGATATTTCTTGAAGAGGAAGGACAGGTGTGACATGAGTAGGCTGCGGAGCTTTTGTGCAGCGAAGAAATCTTGTGCTGAGACCTGGGAACTTCCGCTTGAAATGAGCACTCTGTTGGGAGCGGAGAGGTGGGGGATCTGGTCTTTTGAGATTCCGGAAGAGATTTCGGAGAGGATGGTGAGAGCGTGGGCTTTTTGGCCCTGTGGGATATAAGGGATTGTGATGTCTACGATTTCGTAATTTTGCTGGGTGCGATAGTATTCGATTGCTTGGTTAAAAAGAGAGAGAACAGAGGGATCAGATCGCTTGATCCAGTCCTGGTAGACTCCTATGACTTTTGGACGAGTGCTCACGGCGATGGCGGACGCTGGGTTTGGGAAGCCGGAAGATGTGCGATGGGCTGGGTCCGGACTTGACATTATGCAGTATGACATCTCAAGATCGTCGAGACTGCACGCCATGGGGCCGAAGACGCCGGTGGTGGTGGCGAGTCCACGAGTTGGAGCTCCAGAGACACGACCATGGGTTGTCTTCAAGCCGTATATCCCGCAATAACTTGACGGAATACGAATGGAGCCACCTCCATCTGCACCCAGGGCGATCGGTACGATGCCAGAACCAACCACATACCCGGATCCACCTGACGAACCGCCTGTATAAAAATCAGGGTTGTGGGGATTCCTGGGAGTACCCACGTTTGGATTGTTGTTTGACGTATCTGTGAAGAAGAACCCATGAACCTGTCAGACACAACATCATCAAGTAACAACTAGGCAAAACTCACCAAGCCCCAGTTCATGCATGCTTGTCTTCCCAATCACGATCGCACCGGCCTCTTCCCATTTCTTTACACACCACGATGTCCCACCAGACTTGTTGGTAAAGTCAAGCTTAGTGCCCACCGTCCTTTTATAGCCATCCATGTCCACTTCATCCTTCACAGCAACGGGAACCCCATCCATCTGACCCAAGGAAGTTCCAGTCTTGTATCTCGCGGTGGAAGCTTCCGCAGCCGCCCGGATTAGATCGATTTTCGACTGCAGGAACGCAACGGAATGTTCGCCGGGTGGCGAGGCATCTCGGCGAATCAACGGAAGAAGCGCTTCGACTACGGTCAAGGGAGTAAGCTCGCCTGACAGGTACAAGGCACGATAGTCAGCAGCCGTGTAGTATCCTCCCCGGCGTTTAGCATTTCCAGGGATGGGAAAAACGGATGGGACAGTATGCGCAGCATAGTTCGCGGTTGGGAAAACCGTGGGATCGTATCGGGGCTCGTAGTCGTTTAATTCCTTTATAGAATGGAGGACACTGAACCCAGCGTTCTTCCAGAGAAAGCTCTGGAGAAAGTTGGAGGACTGGACCCTAGCAAACAGCTGTCAGCCTTCCAGCCTTGGGTAGAGAGAGAGACAGAGAGAGAGAGAGAGACAGAGAGAGAGAGAGAGAGAGAGTGTGTGTGTGTGTGTGATCTAGGTGCGCAAAGGTACTAACAATGAAGCTCCTATCTGCAGCAGTCGGCCTCGAAGGACGGGGTTAGAGGCACTTTCATGCTTGTACGGGACCTCCGGGCCTTCAACGGGCGTGGGATACTCGTAAAACTGACGCGAGGCTGCCATTAGGATAACTATACTAAGCTCGACAGTTGTCGATTTCGTCTGACAAATTTGATTTGGAGAAAAGCAGTATCAATTAACACGGCAAAGCTCCAAGCATTGATGAGACAAAAGGACAGCACAGCCTGACCGTGTTGCAAATTCGAGGTTTTTCTTTTTTTTTTAGAGCTTCTCTCTCTGCTCTTGTCAGCTCCCCTCCCCCCCTTTTCTTCAACGCCTGGGGAGTCTTTCGCCTCGGCATGTGACAAGGCGAATGCCACGCCAACAATCATCCTTTCGAGTTCTCTATAAACTTCTTCACCAAGCAATCCCCTGCTCTTCAAACATGCCAACAGCGAGATGGTTATGAAAGCCCAAGCGCGATGGGCATAAAAGTCATCCATTCTGATACCAATTGCCTGTCCGAGCGACCCTACTCGCAATCCTAGGTATTTGTGTCTCATTCCTAAGAGGAAACGGATATTATTCTTTAGACAACTACAAGTTACCACTCTAGTATTTTCATTCCTCCCGGGTAGAAAGAGTTGAAAGTTCACTTGTGCATACATGCTTCAGACCTTCAATCTCACATATCTCATCTTCTCGCGCTCCTGCTGGTACTCTTAAGCATGGACAACCTATTCCTCAAGGAAAATAAGCATTCGGTTCACTGGATCAAGGTTGTTTCATGCACAATAACACAAAGCATTGATCTACTGGATGCGAGTTGTGTGTCGCTTCATAAGAGGGATGAAGTGGTCGATTAGTGACTCTGCCTATATATAATCATTTTGGCTATAAAAATGTATCTATATTACACTTACAAGGCACGTATTTCCATACCGGAAAGAGAGGACAGTCATATCCTCAATTTCACATTCCACCGATCCAACGCCAATGCGAGAGCAGTCAATACAGCAGCATACCCAACCAAAACCTCAAGAGCCATCATCTTGCTTGCATCCAGCGTATTGACGCCTAGATTCACTGCCCCCGTAAGGAGATTCGCGATCAAGAAAATGGCCAGGCCGTTCTTATTGAATGCATTCAAGATCTTGCTAGTCGCAAACTCGCTGCGTTCGGCCTCGCTCTTCCGATCTGTGGCTCTATATACCGAAGGAAAGCATACAGATTCTGACAGGCAGAAGAGAAGGAGCTGGAAGTTGTTGAAAGCAATCACCCATAGGACATACGGCATGTTGGCTAGGCGGCGAGAAACTGGAATCCCTGCTCCAAACCCAAAGACGTGGTAAGAATTGAGTGTAAACAGAGCCGTCCAGACCAACGTCCAGATTCCCATGCGAATAAGCAGTTGTTTTCGAGAAGAAGAAGAACTCTTGGATGGCTCTTGACGCCCACTTCCTCGCTTGTCGGCTGGTTCTGTTTCTCGAGGGATTATCCGTAAACCAGTAGCCCTACCAGAGAGGAAGATGGCCAGATATCCAAGGAAAGAAAACACTCCTTCGCGATTTTTCGAAAGCAGAGACGGTCCCCTCGGAGAAATCAGGATGTATTCCTTTAGTTTTGTTGATTCCAGCACAATCTGATACGAAACGCTGATCAGAAGCGAAAGAACCTCGTACGACGGGATAATCGCCGTCAAGGCATGAAAAATCTCCACAAACGGCGGCAAGAAAGCCAGCGTAAAGAAAAAGTTCCAATGCACACCATACTCCGAGACGTGCTCTGCATAATCCAACCCCTTCACACTATACAGTCGGACGAAACCGAGTATCAGCAAAGGTATCGAATGACGGACGGAAGCGAGCAACCGCCGCGGCAACGCCTCCGCCGAACGTCTCGAGGAGATTTGCGATTTGAGAATCGAACGCGCAGAGACGACTCCGCTGGAGAAGACGAACGATCCAACACCCAAATCCATCAACGAGGTCCCCCAGTTCTCGACTTTCGCGAATCTCCGTGGAAAGATGCGAAAATCCACCGCTAGAATCGCCAGGCACGTCGTCACCAGCATTCCACCCCGGTATGCAGTAAGAAACGGCCGGACCGGGACCGGGTCGAGGCCGCTCTTGGGTGCGCCATGGAAGGATTTGGCAGGTTCCTGTGAGGGAGGCGGTTGGGGTTTCGCTTTTTGACTCGGCGGTTTTATCTTTCGTCCCAATAGTATGGCGACCGCCGGCGCGACGAGGAGGATATTGAGGAGAACGGGCGCATTAGAGTAGACGGTGATTGCAGATAGGATGGCTAGGACATTAAGAAAAAAGTCGGTTACGAAGGCGGGGACCCAGTATGGGGAGAAAAAGGACCGACGGGACTGAAGGGCAGACCAAAGAAGCACAGCGGACTAAAATATCAAAAAAAGATTAGACTGTGTAAGACTTTTCCGTTCGGGCACATTTTTAAGGGAGAAGAGCAGGGCAAGGCGATGGAAAAGGCTCACCTGCGCCACGAGTATCACTGCATTGATCTCCCAGATATCTCCACCCGAGAGATTGGAGACAAACGCTTCCTTGCGGGCCTTGTAGCTCTTTGCCATTTGGTGATGGTTGAAATATTATCTCAAGAACACCGATCCTCAACACCTTGCGGAGGGTCGAACGGACATATTATGGAACTTCTCCATCAGCAATGTCAGATTCGTGTGGAGTGGGTTGGGAAAAGAGCAAAGTTGTCCTTTTCCAGTCTGGTTGATTGGGCGGAGCTTGGGAGGTTTTGGAGCGACAATCACCCCCTGGATCATCAGGAACAACTTGGACATATCTACGGAGTACGGAGTAACTCTAGATTTCAGTTAAAAAGCTGATATAGATCGTGGCCTTTGAGTGCAAAATAGTGGCCTTTTTGCAGGTACAATGCTTCATCTTGGTCGACATACCGGCCGTCAAGAGTGGGCTGAGCGGTTACATGCGAGCTTGCTCTGTTGCCTGACTCCTTTTTCTTTTCCCCCTACCATTACATCCGCACAACCTTAGAGGATGCGAGGGATATATAATTCATGCCACCTCCATATGATAAGGTGTATTCCAGAGTTCACCCTCTCGATTGACTCGTACTTCTACATTGCCAGCGCTGCGTTCCCAGTCAAAATGGGCCATATCAGGCCAGCTAAACGGCCTCGGGCTCAAGCTCCCGCTTTGCACTATCAGTCAATAGTCTCTGGGCCACCGCGTGTGGTGAGGCCAGACTGGGACGAATCTACACACAAATCAGTTGGCCCGATGTAGAGGAATTTTGAAAAGTCAGTCTTGACCGTGGTGTCTACTTGTCTTGGGAGTATGACTATAACAATCCTGAAGATTCGTTGCTCAATTGACTCCCCCGGACCATCTGCATTGGCTGGGATGTATAAACTTAAGCCTTATCGAGGGATTTTTGCGCTGGTATCTAGACACTCACGAAAACTGCGAGAAAGCCGAGGGCTTTAAAGTTCGGGTTCGATACTGGAGGATGTAACTACTATTGTGCGGTAATGAGAACAGAGTTTCCTCACGAGTTAAAGTTAGAGACCAAATATGTAGTTAAGCAAACCTTTCAGGCTGACAGAAGTCAAAGCAGATTAACAAAAATCCATAGTTAATTTGTGATCTTATTGAAGAGTATGGACTTGATGAAATGTCTTCACTCCCATCTAATGTCAATGCGGATGACCTTTTCTACTTACAATACCATCTTCAATTGGTGTCAGACATTTGGTTTCCTATGCAGTGACAAAGAAGTCAGCATGGAACTCTATGGAAAATGATGACTGCTACCAGCTTCTGTGCTGGGACACTTGTTTCAAGTTCCAGTTATCTCAGAAAACCAGACTTGCTGCTTTGAGGTGACATTTTGATATTCATAGTTTTGGATCCTGAATCACCTTTCTGTATGGCTATCCTTGTGCATGCGACCCATCAACTTAACAAAGGAAAGAGAAATTGAGACAGAGTGTATGTACTGTACGGCAGTCTCTTATTTCATATTTAAACTGACTGTTGCTACCAGCCCAATCTACACTTACTTTGAATGGAATGGCAATCTCACATTCTGTGTTGTTCAAGATATTCTTGAGTATAGCTTTCAGGGTGAGGTTTTCTTGAGTCCTCACATCAAACAACTGTGAGATATCTGGCATTACACCGAGATTCTGAAACACAGAATGAGTGTCCTCATTTGAATTAAACCTGAAAAAGAAAATCTGCCAATATTTCAGACAGGGAGGTGAGATGCTGAGGGTCACTGGATCACGGACTCTCAGGCTCATCTCACATTCAACCAGCTTGCAGTGGATGAATGGTGGGCTTGCATTTCAGCCGGCATCAAAGAATTGGGGGGCCTCAAACAATACTGAAAAGGTGCCATAGCTGTTATAGCTGGTAAGTCAATGTCTTGCCAGTTTTACTTCTGATTATCCACTGATAAGAATTATAGGTTTGAATGAACATAAGCGGAACCACATTATGGGTCATTCTAGGGCCAGTGGTTCCAATACTATGTCAACCAGCACGTGGACATGGACACACAGTCCATGTTTCTTGACACACCAACCCAAGATGCTTTACTAAAGCTCTCTACCAACTCAAGCCTTAATCGTGACCCATCAGCGCCAAAGCGACTTTCTGAGACGCATAAGAAGGAGGTTGAGAATGATAAAAGTCTGAAAACCCTCAAGGAGCAGCAAGCAGCTGTGAAGCTTGAACTGATTGCGGAATACGGCAAGATCTGCAATATCGATGACTCTCAAAAAAAGGCTAGCTACGACCAGCTGTGCAGGAGAGTTCGGGCCATGCGAAAGCAATTGCAGGAAAAAAAATTCAAAAGCATCTATGATGATTTTTTCGCGACCATCGGTGATAAAATTATTGAAAAAAATTATCATGGACAGGGTATCACCTTCGAACCAGACACCTCCTCCATCCCCGCTGGACGGAAAGAGCTAGCCGCACTTGAATTTAGGAATCGGGATGCAAGCAATGTCTCCGACGATGAGTTGGTGGAAGATCGCATAAGATCTCTAGAACTGCGCCTTAAGATTGCCCATCTCACGGTTCCTAAGCCGCTCGCGCCCAAATTGGTACCCATTGGGGTCCAGCCAGACTCAACAGGATTCGAATGCCCCATCTGCTTTGGATTTGAAGACTATCATCCCGGCGCTAGGAGATACAGGTTTAAAGATCATTATGTGTTAAACAGGGATATCGACACCGTCCACAAACACTTGGATCTCTCTGATGGATGGTCATGCAAGTATCTAGTGAATTCCGCTCCCTGTGGGTTTGTTATCTTCTCCGGGCCGAAACTTAAGTTTCATATGACAAAGGTTCATTCCACGTTGCTTCTCGGAGTGAAGCGAAAGATATCAACACTGGATTCAGACTAGTTACTTTGGATGTCTCTTATTTTGCCTTCACTTTGTAGGGGATATTGCTGTTGTTTGTCTGTATCCCTTGTTTTCTATCTCTTAGAGGCCGCTGCTATACGTACTGCGCCGGCAATCGGCAGTCTGTATTAGAGTTAGCGGCGTTATGTATTTGCACTGCCCGTTTATATGCCAGGTCGTCGTGCTTGTATCAATTTTCAGCGTTCGAGAGACTTCAATTCAAAGCCCAGTTCTAAGGTACTGTTTAGCCATGCTAGTTAGTAATATGTTGTTTGGATGGCGTCAAACAGCAGTAATTCCTTTTGACTCACTCTTCCGCTCCCCCTTGGGCTATGTCTACCAAGACACCGGTTGCATTCGAACCTCAAAATCTCGCCTGGCGGAGTTCAACAAACTTCGTTGAAGTGTGCAGGCATCGAATAGATGTTTTTCCTTGACTCGGTTGCGCCTCATTGACTGGAAGAAAGCTGAGTATTGAGCGATAGTTGATTCGTTGCGAAATAGTAGTCGATAACTACCAGATATAGCACCCTGAAAAGGTATATCATATAATAACGAGATTTGAAGCCGGCTCTATACAGAGTCAAACTAGGAATGCTTGGACGTCATATAATACCGTTGCTATCTGTTGCCCTTGGCGCGGGCTGGCCTGAAATCGGGCGCAGCGCGCATACTATCACACTAATCATTATGTAGAGGCGTTGTACCCGCATTTTGAAGCCCTTTGTTCACTGAGTTGCTTGTTGCCTGAAAATCTCTTCACTTGCCTCTCAGCCAGCTGTGTTCCCTACTTATTAAGATTTTTGTTGGGGCCCTGATAAGTTATCTAACTACCAAAGCTTATCATCAAATCTGGCAACACACCACCAAGCTGCCCCTTATACCCTGCCCCAGATACCCTGTCTCCTCCACCCACACAGCCTTTTGGCTTTTTGCTGTTTCTACAGCTGGTCCCTGCTCATAAACTGCATACTCCTTGTTATAAGGTGTTATACAGTCTATTGAAGGCAACCTATCTCCCTCAGAGCTGCAACGGGTCTATCCTAGTCACATCCCGAAGCAAAGATGCGGCAGCCAGGCTAGTAGGAGGCCATATAAAGATTAAGAAAGTTTTTGCAATGGACGAAAGCAAGGCCCTCAGTCTCTTCCGGAAAAAGCTAGTGTACGCATCAAACGAAGAAGGTGCCGCTGATCTTCTTCGTGCTCTCGACTATATACCTCTTGCCATCAACCAAGCGGCGGGATTTATCAACCGGCGAGGCCAAATGACGGCGTCCAACTACCTAAAAGAATTTCGACGTGACGATGATATGAGAAAAAAGTTTCTGAAATGGGATTTAGGAGATCTTCGGCGAGATGGCAGTGCATCAAATTCAGTCCTCTTGACATGGATAATGTCGTTCGAGCGTATCCGCGAACAAAGACGCTCGGCTGTAGACCTGCTATCGCTTATAAGCCTCTTCAATCCGCAAGGAATTCCAGACTGGATTCTTCGAAAGCACAACAGCGAGAGCGTTGTGGAGACGGGCGATAAAGACGAGGCTGATAGCTGGTTTGATGAGGACCTTGCAACCTTACTCGCATACTCCCTTATAAAAGAAACGAGGGAGAAAGGTGTAGGGGAAATGCATGCTTTAGTGCAGTTCAGCACGCGAGAGTGGATTTCAACATTCCGCGAAGGACAAAGATGGATGCAGAGATTTTTAGAACTGATGGCGAGGGAGTTTCCGGAACCAGAGTTTGAGAACTGGGCAACGTACTAGCAGCTGCTTCCGCATGTGGAGTTGTTACATAAGACAGAACTGTCTGGCAATGAATCTGTGGAAGACTGGGCTAAGGTCGTCGACTACGTGGCGCGGTACATCCAAGTCGCCCAGGGGAAGTACGACGAAGCAGAGAAGCTCCTCCGGCGAGTGCTGGAAGGGTGGCAAAGGCAGCTGAGTGCACAGCATCGCGATACGCTGACAAGCATGAACAACCTGGCGGTGGTGCTGCAGGACCAGGGGAAGTACGACGAAGCGGAGAAGCTCCACCGGCGAGCGCTGGAAGGGTGGGAGAGGCAGCTGGGTGCAAAGCACCCCGATACGCTGATATCTATTCGATGCCTTGCTCGTCTTCTACACACGCAGAAACGGTGTATCGAGGCGCTGGAACTCTACCAGAGAGCTTACGACGGCTATAAGCTGCGACTTGGTCCTCAGCACCCGACGTGTATAGAGTGCCTCCATCAGTTTACGACTATGGAAGAGGAGGCAGAGCAGGAAGAACAACGGGGAAGCAGTATACTGGTCAACAACTCCGTATCGGCTCCTGGAGAGACACCCACTTATTGTGGTCTTGCCTCCACCAGCATTGAAACTATTTCTGAGCCAGCAAGCAGCAGACAAAAGAACAAATCGGTAACAGGCTTCACACGCATAGTGGTACGGATCCGCAGGAAGGGTTTATAGAAATACAAATATACCTTCTTCTTAACACTGCTTTTGCGCGTGAGTTTCTGCACAAGTGAAGGACTTTCACATAGAAAATATGTGTAAGGGAACTGAACTTTAATACCTGCGTGGCATGTCCTCGTCTCCATGCGGAGGATCCTTTGGATAAAGCGGGCTCCCAATGACGAACCTTTTGTAAAAAGAGGAAAAGGAAACGAGGGCTTTGATCTGCGTTGACCGACCGAAACAACCCTTCTCCGATGGGGCCTGCAGAAACCAAACTTAGAAGTCTCCCAGGGCATCGCGCTGTGTCCTCATCAGCCCGTTGCTTTGCTTTCAAAGGGAGTTCGTCAAACAATCGATGCGTAGGCCCTTCGCCTCATTGATCAAGACTTCTTCAAGGCCGTCATCCCCCTCCGCAGACAGACCGGTCGACCAACACAGCTCTTTGATGAGGTCACATTCCTTTTTTTGCAGGGGTATTGATGCCTGTGCGATACTGCGCCTTGTTTGTGCCGCTGCCGGTGAGATAAACAAATCGGGAATATGCTTTCCACCGGCTCGCGTCAGCCCTCTCCAATGTTTGGATAACGCGTGGTTGCACAAAGTTTGTTCCACACACGGGTGTGCTTGATGCAACAGTACAGAAGTACCGCTGCTGCCGGTTTTCCTCTGCGCTCTCAAAGGTTCGCACATCCTGTCCGCTTGCGGAAAAAAGGAGATTATCAAAAGAATTATCCTCAAGCTCTTCACCTTGATGATTGAAACCTCCTAAAGGGGAGCACGGTCCGCACTGGGCTTTACCGAAGCTGTAGGAAGGCGCGAATCCTAGGAACGCCTGGGCCTCATCCATCATAAATTTTGCGGTGGAAAGGATCCCGGTCGGCTGGTGCATCTGAAGAGTATGCCTGTCTGTCATCAAGTCTTCAGAGTCAAAGACATTCTGGCTGGTTTGGTGATGTGTCCTCAGAGTGTCACTCCTGATAGTATGATCGTCCATGATCGCGTCTACAGCGGCCATTTTCGACTCCCGGAAGTAAAATGGAGGGATCACCATGTATATGTGCTTGAACGATTAAAAATATCAGATTCAATTTCCAATATCAAGCGGAACGATATTTTTCCATCATCGAACAGGATCTCTTATGCACCTGGCTTCCTCGTATTGAGGGATCGTTAAATCACGTTTATCTAGCACCTAGTTTCCTAGGAATCTAGTTGCATGCGGATTCCTAGGAACTACCTTAGAAATCTCAATTGGGCATAACCCCGGAGATATCATGTGAAAATGCGAAACCCAGAAAGGACGTTGAGTGATATGAGAATCCTGTGGGAGAACCAAAGCGAAGTGCACTGGCCATGGAGGGTCAACGAACCCCCGATGGTTGGCGAGACAGACAGTCTTCCGTTAGGTATGTGTAGGTTCTGATGATTGAGCTAGGGGAAGCAACGTAATTGATGAAGGAAGGTCACAGTGATAATGCCATTGATCCATGAAGCAAAGAAGAGAAGATCTTGAGGCGTGCCGGGAGAGCCTCGACGTCAGCCTGACTAAGCAAAAAGATGACTAATAACTTAACGGCACTGGATACGCCGGGCCATATCCACTCCCGGCGGTAACCTAAATCTGTAACCTAATTTAAACGACAGCCGTCAACGAGCACTAGAATCACAATGGGGCTCAGCATTCTCTTCACTCGCTTCTACTACTAATTAGCAGAAGTCTTCACTAGCTGTCGTCCCGCGGGACTCAGCCTAAGGTGTCACCAGACGCGTTTCTATCGAAGCAAGCCTGCATCCTGAAGACTGTCGTTTTCTGTATGCCTATATCTACTACCTTGTTGAGATTGTGCCGCATGGAGATAGGACGTCCGTGATTGTGTTTAGCAGCCAGGACTCTTTAGATGAAGGGGTTCCTGATAGGTCTTGGTCCATAGGGCTTGAATTTGTGCGTCATCTGCGATGGATGAACGAGCGCTTAGCGGATGCTGGGTCTCATCCAAGGATTGTAAAGTAAGTAAATATGTGCCGTGTTGATCCAGATTTTATTTTTCCCTGCTGAGAAATGTCAAAAGGTACATATCTTGGTCCTATACGGGACGATGACACCAACGAGTTTTCTCTGGAACGTTTGAGTCCAGAGCCATTCAATCATATTATCTAACATTCCAAAATGGCGTCGCTTGGACAAGCTGCGAGCACGTCTGAATACCTGTCGAGCAGCGACCACAGCATCGTATCGCTCTTTTTAACATATTAGAAACCTTCCAGGGGTCCCTTCAGTGGGAGCTGGCTCTTCTCTCCTGCAAAGGATCACGTTGATCTCCGAGGATCACCCCCGGTGGGGAGAAATCTCCCGCGGCAAGCACTTTCATTGATGGAAAGCCCTCTGGTCCAAATATCCATTCCGCAAACTTGTGGAATCTCCCTGTGATCTTGGGAAATCGTGCACCATCTTTAGTCAACCATTCTCCTTGTCGTATGATCCGACTTCTATTTCTGCAAGTCAGAACTTGACGCCCTTAGTATGTGCAGGACTTGCATTGGGTGCTTCGCTGCAAAGGGGGGGGGGATCAAAGGTTTCTACAAGCAATCAGCACTATTGTCAGCAAATTCTGCCCAAAAACTGGGTTTTTGGAGTTGGATGATCTGTACTAGATAGCTTGGAGTGTAGCAAACCCTAAGGCACTTAAGATTAAAGCTTGTCAAGGGGTTCTGCGATGGGTCTTGGGCTAAAGGAGTGAGGTCCTCAGGGACAAATGACAGGTCAGGGAATCATATTCCTCCTCAAAGTTAGCAGACTCATCGTTCAAGTCTACCGCTCTCTGATGATGTACGAATCTTTTGAGTGTAGCTCTGTGGTTGAGTGCGGCACGCCAGACATCCATGGCGCTTCTTGCTAGATATTGTGCCCTAGTGGCGATGCCTTGTTCTGGTGGCTATTTGGTATGTGCAGGTGAAAGGTTTTCACCTCCCCAGGCCTCGCACAAAAGTATTAGATAGATTGAATAGTGAACTGCTTTCTGCAGGAGAAAGTTTACCCTACCTTGATCACTCTGTTCTGGGTGCCGCTGGCTGCTCTAGTAGTTCGCACCTCACTAGCTTCCGCCCTGCCCTGCTTCAAACCTTTTACAAAAGGACCGTGTGGCCAGGTCTTAGGGGTATGTACGTATGTAAGTATCCTGACGTGATTAAATTCCAGACGCCATTAACTTCTCTCTGGCAGCGACAAACAAAGCAGTGCTATTCTTGAGAAACCCGTCCACCAGGAACTCTCGGAAAACTGGCCGGAGGCTATCCAGGTCGAGATAACCGCCCGGATAGGCGTACTCTATCATATACGTAGCCCAGCCCAAGTAGTGGAGATCTTGCGGGCACTGATAATCCTTCTTTCGAGCTTGTCGAACGAAATTAATAAGACAAGCCTCAACGAAGCAAGTGGCGGAAGGGACGCGGACGCAGTTAAATTTCGAGGCGAATGCACCCTTTCCGTATCCCATTCGCGATCTGGGGAGACTTGGATCTGACGCTGAAACGATCTGCACTCCGGCCTCCTTCAGATTCGATATATTTGGAAGGACCTGAGACTGCGGGTAGAGGTAAATATGGACGTCCTTCGTATCAAGATGAAAGTGGCTGATAGGAGGAGGCCGGGATCGAACTGTCACGACGACACACTTCAGATCTGAGCAGAGATCTAGACCCGCGTTCCGAATTATCTTTTGGGCCCGCAGAACCATATGATCAGGCACGGCGAACGAAGCATCCTTGAAAGGATATTAGCCTCGTTATCAACAGCTGGGAAACATTGTTTTTTGACATACATTGGTCAAAGACGGTATTCCATAGACCGTAAGAAGGTAATTACCCCACAAAACATTGGGTACGCCACCTGAATCGAGGAGTTGAGAGACCGCGGCAACCTTGGCTGAAACTACTATCTAAAAATAGCTTCTGGTTTTCGTTTCCACCCACAACCAACGAACTTTTGATCAACAACAATGGAAACAATACTATAACTAAAGCACGGGGACCAACCAGTACCAGAACATTCCGAATTAGCAACAGCTGGATATATGTAACTCTCCTTACGGCGCCAATCATGGCCGTAAGGAGAGCATGAGAACCAACGAAACGTTGATCGCCGGAGGCGATGGTGCCGTTTCTTAAGATTTGAGCGCGTATGCAGTTTCAACGCCTCTAGATGCTCCCAGGACCAACCGGGATTTTGCCGCTGAGGAAAATTGTACTCTTGGTTGCATTTCAACATTCATTTCGGTGCGTACGCAGCTTGCTCTCCTGATGCTTCCTTCCGTGTGGCAGCTGTTATGCGAAGGGCGCTAATAATACCCAAGGAAACGCCGGGTATATATATAAGGCACTGTCCTTCCATCACCCTCCCCGAATTCTATCTTGTAACTCATACCTATAACTGAGACATCCGGACCAGGACGACACGCAGACGGCAGGAGCTACAGGGCACCTGATTTGACAGGGAAAGCGAGAAGTGGGGGGACCGCAGTTGAGGTAGCATCGATGCAGCCGAGAAGAGGCGAGGGGGGCCGGCAAGGAAAAGGAGATGAAACAAAAATGGGAGAAGAAATGTTGGAAAGAGAGGAAAATCTGAAAGGGCGGAGCGAAGCACCCTTATATATCCCACTGGAGCGAGGCCCCGCGCTATAACTACCCAGAAGGGCACGCTAAACCGAAGAAGGAAATTAACTGCACCCCGAGAGTACGGAGTACGCGGTTCTCGGAATTATTTGTACGTGGAAAGCAAATATCAGTAGAAAGTAATACTCAGCATTCTAATAGCACGTTTTATATGTACATCATATCATTAATTCATATTACAGCTAAATCACCCATCGAAAGAGCGTATGTGGGTATTTTTCCCTGACCGTCATAGACAAAAGAAATTATTGAAGCATATTATACAAGGAGCGAACGTGTAGGCGTAGAAAGAGTGACAGTATACATATCTCAAATAAGAGAAGAATTAGAGACGGGTCGCCAAGTTACAGTCAAAGATGGCGGTAAAAATTATTTTGTCCAGGCGTAGAATCACCGTTTGGGCTTGCGCGAGCGGTCGGAAGCTTTGTCGTGCACATCGTCGGCAAAGCGAACCTTTTTCTCCTTTTTGGCTGGCGAAGGAGAGCGTGATGCACGTCGGCGTGATGGAATATTTTTCAAAGCTTCATCCTTCGTTGATTCTCCGGCCTTAGGAACTTTGTTAGATGGCTCGATGTCGGGGCCCGAAAACAAAGGCTTACGCCTGCGATAGGTTGGCGGTGGGGATTGAATTTTTGAAGCATCGATGGAATTAAATAACGACGCTAGCGGGCTACGCGACCTTGGAGATGATGATCGAGAACGAGTCGGCTTCGCTTTTTCGGGAAACAGATCTTCAACCTGAACGTTTCGGTAGAACGCATTGCCATTGGCCCTTGAAGGCGAGACAGTAGACCCGTGTTTGCTTGGGGGCCATTTCGCTTCGAAAGCACTGACGGGAACAAATATCGACGACAACGGGACTTGTGGTGGGGTTTGTGGTGGGGAGGGTCGCGTCGGTGAAGGGCTTGGAGAGGGTGATCGGGGACGGAAAGGCTTCGACTTTGGAGGGTCTATCTTTACCAATGCACCAGATTTGGACTTTCGGTAAAACGGCTCAGGATCGGGCCTAGAAGGGGAGGGGCTAGACCAGCGCCTGTTTGAAGGAAATGCTGCCGCCGCGCCACCTGAAGGTTTAAAGGTGATAGGTGAGGGAGGAGGTTTCCCCCCAGAAGGGCCTTGATTGGGAGGAAAGGAAGGCCCTTTTGGAAGCCACCGTGGGCCAGGACCGGAGGGAGAATCCGGGGGTGATGGATAATGAGTCCCTCCTCCACAACAAGGGCCACCCGGCCCCATATTCCATTGAGGACCATTTCCAGATGAGGAGGGAAGATCAGGAGAGGGTGGCGAGCTGGCACCTCCGTATCTAGGGCGAGCCCTGAATTTCAATGTTATCGACGGATCGTGGACGCGGCGCCTTATATAGAGCCCCTCAGGAAGCACGCCGGGGACTTTGCATAGTTTGTATTCAGACTTTGGCCGAATTTCAGGTATATTCCTCAAGTCGATGTAGTCAAGAGCCATGGTGAGGGGAGGGTTGTGAATGTGACGATACTTTTTAATCAGAGTGAAAACGGGACTAATTCAAGAAAGAGATCAAGATTTGTACCAGAGTAGGAGGTTTTTGGAACAGATGGCACTTTTGAGCTGAGAGAATGATGAGGATTCAAGTGTTCCTTGAGGGAGGAATTTCTTGTCCATTTATGCTCAAGAAGTTGTGGTTTCTCTCCCGGAGCTATTTGATAGAGGATAGCACCAGATGCGAGATTAAACCGAACCATCTTTTCCTGGGAGAGGATGGTCAGATCTTAGGTTCGTTGAGAGCCTATGGATCTGAGCACCAAGGGGGTAAGCAAGCTATCCACGGCGACTGATGATACAGAAAGGCTAAAAGTAAAAACATAATATATAGGCGCGAGGATGTTTTGTCCAGGGTCGTTGTTGGGGAGCCAGTTTCCAGTACTTTTTTGAGCACGTCTGTCAAGTTGAAGGCCCTTTGCTTGATATCGTAGGTTCCCGGCAGTATGGTTCAAAACTGAAAATAGCAGGGCGCCCGGACTTGGACGAGACAAATGAAACAAACGAGGGTTCATCAGGACGTCTGATGAGCTATAGACTCCCTGGGAAACATCCAGTTTTGGCAAATGATGGCTGGGGAGTTTGGAATTCCATAGAGGAAAATAAACGCGGGGAATACCAAAGCAAAAATGGTTGGAAGGGATCGCACGAGAGCGACTGCCCAGGCATAGACCCGTTGTTTCATAGAACCTCATTTTTAGAAACGGAGAATGGCACAGTGCCAGGGTGGCGCGCCGGGCCGCTTCCGACAAAAAAAATCTCGGCGGCTAGATCTAGAGAAATCTGAGCGCTCCCGAGTCCCAGCCACAGAGATTAGAGAGAGATATAGAGGAGAGAGAGAAAAAAAGAGAGAGCGAGAGCGCGAGAGAGAGAAGGGGGAGGGGGAGGGGGAGAACTGGATGAGCGATGAAGTTTCGAATTCCCTAATCGGTCACTAGTCCCGGAGCGGCTTGGTGCGGATTATAAATAAACCGGCGCGTGGCCGTCAGCCAATCAGCGGCCGGCATTCCTGAAGAACTGCCAGCAGCCAAAACACTTTGATAGCCGCCGACTCTCTCTCTCTCTCTCAGCCCACTCCCCCTCCTGCAGACAAGTCTTGAACCAGGGGAAAAGAAAACAAGAGGCAGGCTTTTCTTGGAGTGGGAAGGGGGGCTCGTGGTTTTTGTTGGCCAGTTCTTTTTCTTTTTCTGTTCCTTTGCGCCTTTGATCATTGAAATGGTGGATCTCATTCGCATTGCAAGCCCGATCGTCTCAGCATCCATGGCATTTCGCTTTGACCCTGTTTTGGAAATTTTGGTTCGAGGATAATTCTGCTGCGGCGCTGATGGTTTCTTGGGCGAGTCGCTGTATGTCGATTCGAAGCGCCGTAAGGTGTGCTCATGGGGAGTTTCATCTCGTGTCAGAAAACCGCAAATGGGAAAAGGGGGGGAAAAACTCATGCCGCATAGGAACTATTCGCATCTCTTCATCCTGAAGGAACCCTCCCAGCTTGGTCTCGATGCAATTCCAGTGATTGGGTAGACGATTGGTGGGAACCGAGCCGCCAAGCAAAAATATGCCTTCTATCTGTCGGCTGCGCACCAGCACCGGCTTCCCAACACTCTTAGCAGACACGTTTACACAATATGCAAGGCAAAGACACCACTTCACACTTGTCACTTAGGATGTAACAATCATGTGCACATCCAAGAAAAAATGACGGTATCTGATCTAGCTTTTCTCATTCTGGAGAATTGCCCTATCACCCACAAAGGCTGAGTCCACGCAAAAGCTTTCTCTTGCTCTAACCACAAGAACAAAAGGATCTAGATAGGGGCTGCAAAGTGTAGGGTGCCTCAACATTATCCATACCAGTCAATGTATTCCTTAGTTGTGATGAGGGATTTTCCCTAGTTCTGCCAGCTTGGAGAACAAACTAGTTGAATTGTGAGCTTGAACTTATCCCAACATCAGGCCTTCTGTGCTCCCTGGGAAGAAATATTGATAAAAAACGAGGTTGCCGCTTGTATTGATGAAAAAAAATAATGTTTTTTTTTTTTTTTTACTTTTTTTCTGTATTAACTAGTTTAGTTAACTAGGATGTCAAAGCTTTGGACACGAACCAGCCCTTACTTTTTGTTTTCTCTCAAATAGAACCCTACAGGCCATTTTAATTGAGGTTGACAGTCCTTGAATGTATAACTAAGTTGGAAATCAGTGGTGAAAAGGGTGGGTTTTGTTGGCTCACTCAGCAAGAAGAGTGCAAATCCCAAGAAAGCACCAAACTATTCCCGTCAACATTTCTCACAATCATACGGCCTCAGGACTTGGGCGAACTTTCAACATCAGAGTAGACGGAAGAGAATTCAGCGGGCAGTTTCATGATGTCCGTGAAAAAGAAATTTTTCCACGTCCCAGACGAAGAAATTGAGAACATATGCTTCTACAAGCCAGGCGGCTACCACCCTGTCAAACTTGGTGAGATCTTTCAAAGGGGACATACAGGGTGCTACATAAGCTGGGCTGGGGATCTTTTGCGACAGTCTGGCTTGCAAGAGATATGCCAAAGAGGTACATAAACACATCATCAAAACTTCCTGTCGTGATGACTAAACTACCTTGAGCAGGCGCTATGTGGCTCTCAAGATTCTCACCGCCGACGCGACTGCAGAGGGCAATGAAATACAATTACTTGCATGGCTTGGGAAACAATTCGAAAATGATCCCGGATATAACCACGTCTCGCATTTGTTGGATCATTTCAGGATAGATGGCCCAAATGGAAGGCATGATGTTTTGGTGATGGAGCCCATGGTGTCCCTTTCTTGGGTTAAAAGTGAGGATGGCGGTCTTATAAGGTCGTATGCTAAAACCTTTATCAAGCAAATAATGAGTGGCGTTTCTTATTTGCACGGGTTGGGCGTGATGCACGGCGGTATGGCATTCTCTACACCGGACTATAACTTGTACTGATGCGGAGACGATCCCTCAGATCTACATTTGGGGAACCTTGCCTTGACGTTCCCTCAGCTCGATGTATACAGCGAAGCAGAGCTTTTGTTCGCTCTTGAGCCACCAGAGTGCACGGCTGTCATTCCTTTAGATCCAGAGGACCAGACCGACTCGCTACCGGCATACGCTGTTTTGCCAGTGTCCCTTGGGCCGTTGATATCAAAAGCCCCGGGTGTCTTGAAGACAGAAAAAACGATCGCGAAGATCATAGATTTCGGAAATGGTTAGACGCTCATGCTCGTTTTTTGGAATACTAGTACATGTGACTAACAGAAGGCTGTTATACCATGTAGCATTTCACTTAGGCAACAAACGGCCATTACCTCGAACCCCAATATACATCCGTGCTCCTGAGATTGAGATCTGGGAACGATCCGGAGGGAAAACAGAGGCGGATTGGGGAATTGCAGCTGATATTTGGTCCCTGGGCTGCACGGTAGATAATTCTTCACTCAAGATGCATGATCCACTTGACCAGGCTAATGACAGTATCTCTTTAGATATATGAGATCCTTTGGTACCACGTTTTGTTCCATCGTTGGGGGAATAGTTTGATGCTGGACATGTTGAAGTATGGAGGCGATCCCCCTTCCGACTGGCTCACATATGTGGCGGATCGAAATGTCAATTGTACGAGCACATTTCTTTATGTAGCGGATCACGCTTATCCGGCATTGGTGAAGCTAACATGAGTAAATAGCGATGTCACTTTTGGAACTGGACGCGGATTGGGAAGAACAGCGAACTCGTCTCCTCGCCCGCTACCCAGATGGTATACACAAGTCCCTCTGGGCCGAAAATACGCATTCAGTAGTCGACATGATTCGAAAGATGATCAGAACGGACCCGCGAAATAGATACCCAGCCAACAAGCTATTGCAACACCGCTGGTTCAGTATTGAAGGGTTAAAACCAACTGCGTGATAAATCATGAGGACAAAAGTTTACGGGTATGAGGTGATATATGATGTTAGTGCTTTTAATCTCGGAGGAACATTAGAAAAAAGAACAAAGCATTTTGTCACAAGAGTAAACATAGACAAAATCAAAAAAAATAAAGAGAGATAATAGTAGATGGTCCCAGAGGGGGTCGAACCCTCGACTTTGGCGTTATTAGCACCACACTCTAACCAACTGAGTTATGGGACCAGAGATGAACACCAAGTCCTTGTTTTGGATATCTCACGGAGGTAACTAACTACGAAGTACTCGGAGTGTAGATAATCTGACCTGGAATTGCTGGGTCAAAGGACACTTTTCGCTCAAAAAGGGGTAACCTCTGTGGATATCTGGACAAATTGAAGCCAAAGTGGGCGAAATCACCTGTAAGTCTTGTGAAGGATAAAGCAGATTACTAGGAAACTCATGATCTGGGCAGAACTGATGACAATGACTGAGTATATGTTTGTGTTTGTAGCCAAAAGAATGAGAATGAAAAGAAAGAGAATGAAAAGAAAGAGAATGTGATAAAGGTCTTTCTAGTCACCACAGAAACCAAGAGTCCAATGACAATGTTGATGAGATCAGTTCAGAAGCTGATAATATATATTCATTTTTGACAGTATCGGCGGCCGTTTCTGGCAAGCGTTGGTTATCGTGGTGGTAGGTTAGTTATCGCGTATCAGAGGGAATGGAACATAGTGGCTTGGTACAACATGCTTCAAAGACTTTCTAGCGCTGGCTAGAGAGTGTTCACTCTTTTAGTCGAGTGGGAAAGTCTGACATCACGCACGGTTCTTTCACCCTGATCTGGCTAGCATTTTGAGCTGCTTCTGCCGGCATGCTCACGCAGGTCACCCACTACTCACCCACTCACCAGAAGGAAATCATGATGAACCCACCGGGCGGCCAGCCAGGGTCATACCTCACAAGAATGAATTGAATCTTCAGGAACACCAGAGTCAGATTCCCCTCAAATCTGTTGCACGATTTGCAACTCAGCATGTAGCCACCAGCTCATGCATTGCTCTTTCTGCCCTTCGGACATGGTGATCTTTATTCCAGGATGTTTATAAAAGACTTCATGTCCTCCCACTGATACGACCTCAAACTAACTACAAAGCCTAAGCTAAGAGGAAGGCAGATCCAAAATCTAGAGTACTGAAGATGCTCTCAGAAAGGGGGCCTGGGGAAGGAAGGGTTCTTATACCTTGATGGCTCTAGGCTCCCACTCGCCACTGGCATCCTTCTAGGTCTACAATAGGTCTTTGGGGTCAAGCGATCTTGCTGGCAACGGCCGCAAAGATCGTGAAGACTGCAAAGATCACAAAGATTGCTTTGTAGGTCCGGAATGTGGGTAGCTGCCGGTCTGTAAGGGATCAGGCCAAGTGCCGGGCCTAACACCCACCACCATCTTTTCTTTTCTCACTAAACCATCCCGCGCTGATAGATCTCACTTTCTTTGTTTTACTCTCAGCAGCTATCACTCACTTTCACTTGAAGTCAGTTGATCTGTGCTTTCATCAAAGAATACCACATACAGATGACAGTCATCAAATCACAAGTAAAGACAGCAGCTGTCTATCTCTCTACAAGTCAATGTCTGTGACTGCACCCACAAATACAGATCTCCTCCAGAGAGTCAAGAAGCATGAGTCTGCTGACCAGACTAAAAAGCACAGCACAAATAACATCAAACTAGACTTGTGGATAGTATGGAGGAAACTAGAGATGTAAAAATGATTTTTTGAGTTTCTCTCTCTAGCAAAACTGAATCTTCACTTGCTAACTTAGAATGATCAGCTTCTGCCCAGAGAGATTTCAAACCATCTCTCATCAATTCATGATAGACTTTACCACCCATAACTTCAAAGTCTTTCTTGACTGGCTTGAGAAGACTCACAAATTTCAGATCAAATTCAAAAAGACAATTTGGAGTTACTGACATCAAATCTATGTGGTCAAACATAAAGATAACAAGATAGATGAAGAGACAAGAACTGACTGTATCAATGCACAACTCATCCATCTGATTATGTGTGCACAGCTTGCTGATCATGACAGTATATATATGTTGTGGTTGAGAGATGGGAAAATAAATGGAGACTTTGATGACATTCCTGTGAGTCTGTGACTGACAACAAAGATGATATCTATCTGTTTCTGTGTGTCAACTGGGAGTGTAGCACAAGAGTGTATGCTGATGAGAGACAGCAAGTGCAGAATGAAGTAGAGTTGCTGCTGTCCTACATATCTGACTCTCAGTTGATCTCCCTATTTGATATCCTCATGAGGAGGAAATCATTGTCAGGAGGGGAGTTTTGGCTCCAGAAGCATGAAGTGAAAGAGCACACAGTGTACTCTTTGTCCCAATCTTCACTCCCACAGAACAAACCAACAGCTGTGCAGTCAAGAGTGTGATCCTGGCTGATGGATTGTGATGACTGTGGGGCTGATACTGTCTCAGATATTGATTCCAAGAGAGATCTCACTGATGAAGAGGGAGATGTGTCCATCACTGAGAGCAAGGTGGTGAGAATGATCTTCAGTGAGATATTACGTACAGAAGTTTGACAAGTGCAAAGCTGCTGGTGGTGAATTTGACCCTGCTGAACTTGTGGATGATGAGATGCAGCTTGACGATGAATGCCAGGATGATGCTTCTGCACGTCACTTGTATTTGGACATTGCGGCACTTCGCCCACTCCGTCCACTTATTCTCCTTCGCATTGGTGTATAAAGAGAGCAGTCCCCCCTATTTTTCAATCGCTACAATGGTTCGCCATCAAATGGTATGTCTTTTGTCATCGATTTTGGTTGAGTCGTGGGGTGTCCCGAGATTGGCCAGAGCTCAGGCACATGCAACCTAACGTCCTATTATGAGTTAGCGAACGCCAATGGAAAATCACCGCAAGGCATCTGTGTGAACACAAAACAAGCCATACACTTCAATCTGTCCGAAAAGAGCTCCTTGCATGAAGCCCGCACCAACGCGCCATTGACTTGACCGATCAAGACTCGGCTCCCTGGTCTTTTGATTGGTTGAGCAGCTGCAGCAAGACTTGATGGTGTGTGATCTAATTTGTCATCTCTTACATGGTGCCTGCAAGGCTGTCTGGGATTACTGCTGCTGCCCTCTCCGACTGAGCTGATGGGTGAGAAGCCTCTTGTCATAAAAGATGGCTGATCTCTCTCTACCTACAAGATGAAAGGAGAAGTCCAGCCCTCCCAAACTCGCAGAAGGTCAGTAGTTTCTACCTTACCTCAGCATCTTCTCCTCAGGGTTTCAAGTGCTAAATACCCAGTCATTGATAAGCATCATGTGCACGTACGTTATCTTCAGCTTTACGCAGCGATCATGTCGTGCGGACCCCAAGCATGTTCTACAAAGCCGCAAACGGACAGACTTTGACCAAGACATACCTGAGCCAGACCCATGTCCCAATCCTAAAACAGGAAGCGGTCGGAGTCGAATGTGTGCTCAAGCAACACAGGATTCAGATGTGGTGTTTGGAAGTTCAAATAATGTTGGAGGCCATGACGTGCCGCGCCCAGAATGTTTGCGACTAGGGCTTTATATTTGATGGCCTGCTGTCCAAATCACTGTCTCTTAACAATTTGGCCATCTCTCAAATAGCACTAAACTGGTTCTCAACTTCTCGGGCTCTCGGGCTTTTGACTTAGATAAATATGTTCTCCAGGACGCATTATTACTGCTGTAAGCCTGTAGAAGGCCATCGTAGCTATTTTATACTAGGATATTGAACCAAGCCCCGTCATCAGCAATTGAACAATGACGCAGTCACGTGCGCCCTCAGAATGCAGAAAAAACCGACATCACGTGGTTACCGTCTTAATACCATTGATGTCTGAAATATGGATTCTAGCATAAATTATTACAGAGCTTAAGGCGAGGTCACCATCAAGATATGAAGATCAAGACGATAGAGAAGCAGTTAGGTGCCTCGCATCAAGTGGCACTGAGCCGAAGACGAGGTTGCCGCTTGTGTGGATGAATAACTCTTCCCGAGAGCTTTTTGCCAATGAATGAAACGGAAATAGGGGCTGGTCCAATCTCGGATCTTCCAGTTTTTCCAGCTGAGTTGCTCCAACCACGGTCAACACCAAAAGGCAGCAAAACTAACATCCATTTGAACCCAGAGGGTCAGATTGTCATCATGGAAAGAATTGCAAATGGTCTGAGCAGTATTATTTTCAAGAACCAAAAGTCAACCATTTATAAATGGCCTTACTGCGACACGAAAGATGACGTTCATTGTGAGCAACAAGCCTATGAGCTTTTGGGCCCCCATCCACGGATTGCCTGCTATCTTGGTCGCGCTGGAAAAGACAACATCGCATGCGAGCTGGAATATTACCGGAACGGCTGCATTGAACAGGTGATGGTGAATTTGAACTTACAAGGACAACTACCATATCTCAAATGGGCAGAACAGATCGCTGAGGCGCTTGTTTTTGTGCACAGCAAGGGCATAATACACTGTGACGTGCGATCAGCCAATATCCTTGTTACCAATACGTTCGATGTCGTCCTCGCTGACTTTGCTTCATGTTGTATAAATGGGGTGAAGGTGTCCAATGTGGTCAACAACACTAGATATCGTCTGCCCAGTTTTGAGGATCTGAACTACAAGGTCTCACTTCAGGATGACTTCTTTGCATTCGGTGGCGTGCTTTATTTTTTGATTACGGCCGAATATCCCTATAAAGACATGCCAGATAATGAAGTTCCCCCTCTTTATGCCCAGGGAAAATTTCCAGATGTTTCAGAATGGCCCGCAGGTGCTGTGATTAATAAGTGTTGGTATGGAGAATACACTGCTGCCACTGAGATTTTAGAAGATATTCGTTAGTGCCACCGTGTCTCTTCTTTGAATCAACATTGTGCTAATACATTTTCTTCTTCATAGGTCATCTGAAATCGCAGCAACCTCCTGAGGCCATATTTTCGGGCTGCCTTTGTTTGATGGCCTGTGTTTTGGGGTGCTTGAAGCTTCCATCGCTCTTATCCTTTATGAAGATAGGTGGCAGTTCATGAGTCTCAGAGGCTAGCTGTGGTGGTGCCGGTTCAGTTGTTAGTGTTTCTCCATCGCCCACTCTGAGAGAAAGTCTTTGCTGGAATAATCCTTTACCGCCTTCGAACAATTCATCTATCGCGAACGGCGAGAGCGGCTTCAGCAAAAAAACAAGATATATCCCTAGCATACTAGCAGGGCCATCGAATGCCTTTCTACACTTTTTTCACTTTTCCATCATTTCTACCTTGAGTCAGAAAATTGGTTGACGCAGCAACCATGTCCCTACTCCATCTACCACCTGGTGGCCCCTTCTTTCGAAGTCGTGGTCCGCCCCACTCTGTTCAGCATCCCTACTCCCTTATGCATTTTTGACATGCTTTCTCATACTGATGGCTGTCCCTTTTTCATGTGGAATCCCCTGGTCTCTGTTTAAGCCATGTAGAATGATGGCTATCCCTATTCCACCCATCTGACCTATTCCTCTCCTTGTTGAATTGTGGCTCTCCCTATTCCCTTTTGTTTCCCTACTCCCTGGGAAAGTCGTGCCTGTACCTATTCCTTTTACTTTTTCCTGGTCTCGCAAGTGTCCCTGTTCACTTCGACAGCCCATCCTCTGGCGCCAAAGCACGTGATGGACTTATCCCACACCGGTCTCGTCAACCTTGTTGCAAGATGGATCAGCTTTTACCACGGCCTTTACCACGGGCAATTTGATTGCCTCCTGCTTCCTGATAACCATGGTGACCAATGTTCCCGAGTATTCTGTCGACGAAGTCACTACGATGGGCCGGGGAAAGAAAGGATTGTTGAGAACTTTTGAGGAGTGGAACTATGTTAATTAACCGGCCAAAGAGTAGAATGGGATCATAGCTGACGAATGAGACTTTCTCGGAATTACATCAAGAATATAGAGAGCAAAGATGTCTGGTTTCTTCCAGTACTTGAGCGCAATGTAGCTCTGCTAACTGCACCTGCATTCATGCAAATGGTCAAAGATCACAAGTCAATGATAGTGATGATCTTTATAGTGGAGAATCAGAATTCAATCTTGTCATAGTAACTCACGGGCAGCAAGTTGATGCTGATGGAGAATATAACAATGAAGGCAACTATCAAAATAATTTGGTTCCAGTCTGGGATGGCCAGACTGGTGGTCAATTTAAGAGTAAAGGTGATGGTCCATGAAAACCAGTATATTCAACCCATGGCAAAGCTGAGACTGGGATTAACAAAACAGATGGCATAGGTTGTCTACGGTCATCTCAACAGACAATAACTGAGAAGATGATGGATCTGACAAAGGCATATGAAATTAGGGTGCTGGCCGGGCCGGATTGGGCGATTGCACCAATGCTGCCGATGAAGAGACCTGTTCCAATTATCGCCTACTCCAAGTCAATCAAATGGATTTTTTTCCACTGTGACAGGGAAGAGAAAGAGAGCATATCGATAACAATCAATTGCAAGTGTCTACTCTTTAGTCTCCGTTGAAGCTCGGGCAGCTTGCTTGAAGTGCACTACAGAATCCTTCTCGTCCACCACGAAGCTCACCGTCCTCTCTCATGATTGCAGCAGGAGTGGAATGCCGAGATCAGAGTTGCGGTTGGAAGGAGGGAATCAAATAGCGGGCGAAGGTGGGCGGATCTGGCTGATTCTAAAGGATGGACGACCCGGATTGTTCGATCGGGTAACGACGCCCTTGGTGGTGCCCCTGTCGACAGTTAGTGACGGCGAGGGGGATGGACGACTGGTCGAGCGATTTGTGGGTTTCGATGTGTCGAGCGCGACCCTGCGAAGCGCATCTCGAGTTAGCGGGTGACTCGCTTCATGTAAAATCGAGTAAGAGAAACAAAAAAAAAAAAACAGAGAGATAAGATCACAGTTGAGCAAGGAAAAGTCGATTACGCGTGTCTGAGTGCTGGCTTCTGATTGTGTGGCCTGGTCAGTGACAAACCGACAGGCACCGCAACAGGCCTCGGGAACAATCCATCTGGAAGCCAGTTCACGCCCACTTCTTCGTCCTTCTCGAAGTCTGTCGACGCTCGCCCCAAAGGCGAGTGGCTTGCCAGTCGTCCAGCTTTGCGCTTGGTTCTCCCGGCTCAGACGTGCAGTGATTCGACAGCCGCCTTCTAGAATATACGGGACCAATCCCCTCTGCCCTCCATCTCCACAACCCTAGACGCCTGGAAATGATGGGGACGAAGGATGATAGGGGAAACGAGTGGATGATGGGCCCGCATCTGGCATCAGTCTATTGGAATCGCAGTATCTGATGTGCACATGGAACATGTGGCCTTTTGGTCTCGCGATGAGGAGGAGAAGTCATCCGTCCACGTTGCTCCGTTGTGCGACGGTTGTTCGCGGAGAGCGAAAAATGGCTTCATTCACTGTTGTCCTGCGATCATCTTCAAGACAAGAGGTTATGGGTCTTTGTCCTGATCCCTGGCTGCTAGATGTTCTTCGTGTTGGTTGAGTTGTTGAGTTAACTTAAATAATCATCCTAACTAACTAACGTAATCCACAAGCGAGTCGGCCACCCAAGCGAGTCGGCCACCAAATTAAAAATCCTTCTAATTTAGCTACTCAATCACTTGAACGCGTGATTATGCCACCAATTCGCAATAGAAAGGCAAGAGACTCTATAGAAATAGAGGGAAGACTTGAACTCGCGATATCTGCTATTAAAAACAAAGAAACCTCCTCAATTTGTGAAGCTGCACGCATATTTGGAGTGCCACGTACAACTCTACAGGATCAATTGAATGGCAAGCCTTCAAGATCAAATTTACGCGCAAATTCAATCAAATTGACTGAGACTGAAGAGAATCAGTTAGTTCAATGAATGCTGGACCTGGATAAACGAGGAATCCCCCCCCGACCAGCATTTGTTGAGAATATGGCCAATTATCTTCTTGCCGCTCGCTCAACACCTACCACCCCCCATCATGTTGGCAAGAACTGGGTGTCAAATCTGATTAAACACCATACAGAGCTCAAATGCCGCTACTCCAGACACTATAACCATGAACGAGCAAAATGTGAGGATAGGAAGGTTATTCAGGAGTGGTTTAAGGTCCTAGGGGATACAATTGCTGAGCATGGGATTCTGGCTGAGGATATCTACAACTTTGATGAGACTGGATTCGCGATGGGCCTTTGTGCAACTACCAAGGTCATTACTAGTGCTGAGCACTACGGTCGGGCAAAGCTTCTACAGCCTGGAAATTGGGAATGGGTGACTGTGATTGAGGCAGTCAATGTGTCAGGATGAGCCCTACCCCCCTATCTTATCCTCAAGGCTCAGAATATACAGGAAGGCTGGTTTGATGGGCTTCCAGATGACTGGAGACTTGATGTCAGTGCTAATGGCTGGATCACAGATGAGATAGGAATCAAATGGCTTAACAGGCTGTTTATTTCAGCTGTAAATTCATGCAGAGTTGGCACTCATCTTCTTCTTATTCTGGATGGGCATGGCAGTCATCTTATTTCTGAATTTGACCATATCTGCAAGAAGAATAGGATTATTTCATTGTGCATGTCTGCACATTCATCCCATCTTTTGCAGCCTCTGGATGTGGGTGTTTTTGCAGTCTTAAAGTGGGCATATGGGGATCTGATTGAACAGTGAATGCAGCTTGGATTCAACATCATCAAGAAGAGAGACTTCCTTGATGCCTATCCTGCAGCCTGAGCAGAGGCCTTCAAAGCTCAGAACATTCAAA
>LJPK01001311.1:0-21289 GCA_001430945.1 Amauroascus niger
TAGTTAGTTGAGGTTCTATCAGTAGGGGCCTTTTCACACACTAGACAGATGCATGCTGGGAGAAGAAATCCTGATCACACATTTTGACCATCTGATTCAACAGTGTGGAGAGACAACATCAAACCTTGAGCAACTGCCAGAAGCACTGAAACACTCAAAACAGCTGCTCCCACCAACCAAGGAACAGATCCTCTGCTCTGCATGGAAGCCAGTTCTTGTGAAGTGCTTTGACAGACATGTTATACGCTGTTGGATGGATGTGAAACAGCATTCCATATTCTGCAAGAAGGGCTGTGATAAAGTGATCATCCAGCACAGTCAGACCAGCTCCTAGTGAGCATTTATGTTAAACAACTGCTACAAGACCTTCTATCTGATTCCACCAGCCAAATCAAAACTGCAGAGCAGGATATTCTTGCCTTTTTTGGAGTGTCAGCAGCACATACAGACATGGGCTACAACAAGCTTTAGGATTTACATAAATGGGAGACTTCCTATTTAACACATGCTTCCAGTGGGGCTTGAAGGAATGCTATATACTCTCTCTGCCCCCAGAGCTACTCTGTGAGATTATGGGCTATCTCTTCTTGGTTGATCTACTACAATCTGGAGCCACCTGCCAGGCACTTTGTACTAGTGTCATTCAAAGAGATCATCATTGGAAAAATGCATTGAACTCTCTTCTGACAGAACCTTTGGCAAGCCCTCTACCTTTTGCTTCTTTTCATAACATGGTTGTTAAAGGGTTTCTACACTGGCAACTTTTTGTTGATTCTGCTCAGCCTATTCAACTCTGTACAGAACCTTGTTGCTTCTGTTCATACACTGAAGCACTCTATGCAATTGGCTGACAATGACCCCCTTTGTTGTGCTTCTTTGAAAACCCATCACATCCAAGTCTTGCACAGGCTTCTTACCCTAAACCATCTCATCTGAGATGGAGCGTTCTAGGATGCAGTGACTTATAGGCCTTGCCGCTGCCAGCAATAACCGTATCAAGATGGATACGGTTTTGGCTGCCTAGACATCGAGGCCCGGTGGAATTTGGAAAGTCATATGTATACGGCCCTTCACAGGAGAAAGTGGGCCTATCACATGTGGTTTGACAACTTCTGTTGGAGTTGTAGTTCCCACAGTGGTCGGACAAGGCAAAACCTCAAAAGAATCACGATCATTCTCCACCGACCTTGATTTTACTTATTCTGTTGAATGTGAAAATAGACAATTAAACAGAAATGCAGAAATGCAGTACCCGAATCTTGAGTCGTTTGGTATTTAATAAAGCATGAACTGTTCATGGGTCTCCCACCAAGGCCACCATGGAGAAGTGATGTACCACCTTTCCTGGTGGTGATAGCTCCAGCGATGTCACCACCTCACAGGGGCCAAATGTCAGTGAGAGATGTAACAAAACTACACCAAACATTGAGTCAGCACAGCTTTAGAAATGGACTATTTGAAAGTCTCCACTGCTATCTGTTTCAGTCAAACACTCACACAGCAGTGATGACAGCTTAAGGCCTAACCCACCACCTGTTCAGTTCTGCCAAAGAGGAATGCCATGGCAAAAATATCAGCACTTCATATGTGAAGGCCCCTCAAGAAGCTATCTGGGCTACAAGCATTCACCAGCATTTTCCATTGTACTGATTATGGAACAGCATGGAGCAGAAGCTTATTCAAGCAAACATCTTCTTAGGACATCTCATACAAATCTGGTTAATTTAAGAGATGCTTTTACCAAGGGATGACAAGTTTTTCTAGTTTATGAATACATGCAGCTGTCACTTGAATCTATTCAAGTATATCTTTGAAGGAGTTCCATATTGCAACTGTTGGCAAAGAGATACTTATGTGACTCCATGATTTATTGGCTGCAAGTACTTATTTCATGGAGATTCTTCAAGAGATTGCATACATCCACTGCAAATTACCGATAACACACAGCAGTATAAATTGCCAAAATATTTTTGTCTCTTTTACTGGCTGTATCAAGATTGGTAAGCATCTTGACTTACTCATAGAAAGCAGCCAGCTGACCTTTTAACAAGAAGATATTGAAGGAAGTATGCTATCTGGCTCCAAAGATAATCAAGAGATTGATACTCAGTCTGTTGGGTTTGTTATGAGGGAAATAATGAAGCCAGAACATACCTACCTCAATCCAAAAACATTCACTCTAGATGAACCAGAGAAATGGAGCTTGGAATTGCTTGACTTTTTCAAGAAAACCAAAAATTCAATTGGGACAGAGCTATTGAATGTATGTGAAGCTGTGAGTAGCAACCCAAAGACTACTGTACTGATATTCCTAGCATGTCTTTCTTGCCTACTCTCTGGAGCCTGGCTGCCTCGGCCCTCTTGCAGTGTCCGCAGGGCGTCTCTCAAAGAGGAAATGGAAGCCCTTGGAGTTGCGATATTTGGTACGCAATGACTCCACCATAGCGGAAAAAAGTAGACTCTTGGCAACCATTGCTGGATTGGCAATGGAGGAGGATCAATCATTTCCCAACAGTTGATCTCCAGCAACTGTAGATTTCAATGCCACTTAATTACATGAAAATCATAGATAGAAAATTCACCAGAAAAGTCATTGTTACATTTTCTGAGATAGAGATGTTGATTTTATTTCAGTCACTAACTAATAACTATGAAAGATTTCTCGCTAAAAAGAATTTCAACTATATTATTTACCATGTCTAGTTATGGATATCACTTGGATTGAAAGCTGAGATCTTTAGTCTGTTGTCTGGTTTGAGAACTCGTTCCTCCAGTCTCGCTCTGATCGTGGATGATATGAGACTTCAAGTAA
The DNA here is from genome assembly GCA_001430945.1 of Amauroascus niger. Taxonomy (NCBI): domain Eukaryota; kingdom Fungi; phylum Ascomycota; class Eurotiomycetes; order Onygenales; family Onygenaceae; genus Amauroascus; species Amauroascus niger. Next base: position 2,813 of record LJPK01001311.1, read on the forward strand.
CTAAATCCCGTACTATGTCTTGGCAGCCAATCTAAACTGTAAATGGAATAGCGTGTATGTGCCTTCAACCCCTTAATTGCACCTCACCTCAAGGGGGTCCCCAACATCTCTTGCTCTCCGCCAGCAACCGGACATTGAAGCACCGTTTGTGCGATTATCTCCTGGCTTTATTTAAATACAATGAGCCATGGATGAAATAACAGAACACCGACTCAAAGCGGCTTGTGATGCATTTGTTGCGGCAATCGACCCTACGAAAGTGTGTGAGCTAGCCTCATCCTGTCATTCCAAGAAGGCAACCTGTCGTATTTTCGGAGAGTGGAAGAGAGGCAGCTACAATGTGTGTATCCCGGTGGTTTTTGAGGACGATGCGGGCGGCGAGAAATGGATAGTGAGGATTCCGTTACTCCCTAGGCTAGCGTTCCCAGAAGAGAAGATGCGGAGCGAGATTGCAACAATGAAGTAAGTTTGGCATAACTCTGGGTATATAATCTCAGATAGGAAAAATCTCGTCTTTGTGCCGTTTTCCTCGTAGGTGCTAATCGGGTATATAGATACATTATTGAGAAAACCACGATCCCTATCCCTCACATCTACGGCTACTCGATAACCGGCGATAACATTCTTGGCTGTCCGTTCCTGCTTATCGATTATATAGAGGGGAACACTCTGCATTCAACAAAAATAGTCAATTTGGAACGAGAGAAGCAAAAACATCTCTACGCTCAAATCAGTGATATCTACATACAACTTTATCGGCAAAAATTTGACCGAATTGGGGCACTTACCCTTGATGAGGATGGAAACTGGATTTTTTCCAGTAACCGTCCATTGTCAATCGACATAAATGAACAAGAAATCAGTGGGCTTGATATTTGTCGCTATTTGCCTCCTGATCGCACATTCCAATCTACTATTGATTATGTGTACATGATCATGAAGCTAATTTCCAATGACTTTTATCGCAGTCGTAGCTCCGTGCTCGATGAGAACGATGCTCGATTATACTTATATAGCATCTATACCTCGCAGGGCATTCTGGTGGATTGGGTTCAGCCTGAATCCAACTGTGGTCCCTTTGTCTTGATGCATGGTGATCTTCGTCCACCAAACATTATTATTGATGATAACTTGAATATCATTTCAGTGTTGGACTGGGAATGGAGCCACACTGTTCCAGTTCAAATGTTTGTTCCTCCATTTTGGCTCAGTGATCAAAACGTTGTTCAAATTTCCAAGAATATCTATTCTCTTGGGTATCTTGCTGCAGTTTATGACTTCAGTTTCTACGTCGCGGATCGGGAATATGTTTTCCACAATCCCGAGAAGCTTTTGGTACGGGATCTTCCGCTGAATAAACATTGGCAACATTTGTCAGGAATTAAGGATTATATAATTCCGCTTGGCCTTTTAGCTCCTCACTGCTTCTCGAACATTTATTGGAATGCCCTGGATCGCCACTACTATGGTCGAAATTCTCAGGAGCGGGTGGAAGCTTTCTTTGATAGCCGAGCCCTTGATCGTGAGGCAGTTGAGAAGAAGATGCAGGAGTTTGAATCATATGAGAAGGAGCGTCAAGAGTTGGGCATAGAGATGAGACCTATTGCCCCAGCACAAACAGCCGAAGAATTGTCTCGATTGGCCAAAGCTTTGAAAAAATTTAGAGAGAGAGACGTTGAAAAACCCGAAGTTATACCCCGAACAACCTTGAGCTCCTGACGAGAATTTTTTAATTTCCAAACCCAACACTCCTCATCATCCACAATCTCGAATGTTTCTACCAAAGTGACATGGCGAACGGCAGGAGGGTGCCTGTTGATAGGCTTCGGCACTATATCTGCTCTTTGTGTTATTGGTGGGAGATTGAGAAAATGAAGCCCTCTCTTTCATGGAAACAATTCGGAGAGACGTACGGTATCAACCAAGCAAGGCAATCACCTCGTAAAGAGTGGCCAATTCGCCCTTTATTTTTTGAAGCTTCGCGTCTTCTCTTTGGATTTGCTCGTCGATGGTTGCACCGCTGACCTCACGTTCTCGGGCTTCATGTGCTGCCTTGGCCTTGGTACTCAGTTGTTCAAGAGAGGCTTTTCGCTGTACAAGGAGAGCGATGAACTTTCTGACATTGACACTTTCCTCCTCCAATTCTTTGAGTCGGTTCTTCTTTTCTTCCAAACCTCCCTTGATATCGCCCAGAAGCGAATTATTAGTTGCCATTTTCAATTAGCTGGCAAATGCCAGTGTCGAGAAGAATGAAGATCTCGGCTATGGATTCAAAACGATCGAGTTTTGTGTTCTTAGAAGCTGGAAGAAATGAGGGTTTCCTAGTCATTGAAAGTAGTGGTACGTGTATGGGTTCATCGGGGTTTTTAAAGGAAAATCTGTGGAAAGCCTATGTGCATCTACACCCTGGCCATGACAATACGGGTGTATCACTAGGGTAGCTATTGGTGGAAAGCACACTTTCCCGGGTAGGATTCACCCCCATTTCTTACAAGCCTTTCTGATGCTTTCTTGGATTTTGTAAGTTTCTGTGGGCAAAGTCATCAACGAAGGCTTCCTGTAAGACTCCATCTAGTCTATCTCCTTGCGATTCAAATGTGAGAGGGAAGATTACGGAGCATTATTCCTAAGCTTAGGAAGCTGCAACGACAGGCTGGTTTGGCTATTTTTGAGTATTCTCCATCTATTTTAAGGCCCTCTGCCGTGGAGGCATACTTGCAACCCCTTGCAATTAATTCCTTGCTATCCTCAGGCGTCAATGGGATACTACGGTAGGACCTTTGGAAGAGCTTCGCATTGCTGCGCGGCCTAGGAGTATCTGTATTGTCTGCTTGTTTTTTTCAGGGGATTGAATCAAGCCGTGGTTTCTTTTGTCTTCTCACTTGTTCAGAGGTCCAATTTCCACTAGAAACTGTTGCAAATCTGTCTCCCACCTCGTCTTTTGGTTATTATGTGAACTTGATGAACCAGTTCCAGCTCTCTTCATCAGAACATTGATCATCTTCAAAAGAAGCCCTGTCATCATCAGTCCAGAATCAGAAGTCCTGGACTTTGGCAAATATCTTTTGATCCAGAAATCCCCCCATGAAATAACTGAATTCTAGTACATCCGGTGCATCTGACAATGCTCTCTTGCTGTTATCTTTTCAAACAGTAGTTGCACAGTCAAACATCTTCACTTACTCTGAGTCTGTCTGACACACTGACACCCGTGCCAGAGACATGATCTCAATAGCAGGCCAGATAAATATCTGTCAAAGCTTGATAAAATCACTGGGTCTGCCTTGAGTTAAAACACACCATGGATGACTTGACAGACACCTCATGATCAACATTTGGCTGCGGGAGACACACCTCAACTGCCAATAAGTCATGCACTTACACATAGAGAAAACTAAACAGTGAAACAATGTACAAACTGACAGATGTAGATAGCAATCCTGCATGGCTCACAGCCCCTGCCAACGGCAAGCAATTCACCATATGAATTCTTCTGTCAGAACATTGGCAAAACCATTGTAGCCTGAGAAAGACAGAGCTTTCTGACCAGCAGGACAGGGGTAATTGAGTATGGTTGGAATAATGAACAGTGTTGATGTTGGTTTGTCTTGATGAACAAACATAGCTGAATATCATACTTGTGACAGGGCACATGGGCCTAAAGCAAACTGTCAGTAGAGCTAAATGTGCATACTTAAACCATGGATTGTTCTGAAAACATCTAATTGATTATTACTGTGTTGTAATATGCTGTGCAAGCACCAGCAGCATTGTGCAAGATGCAGAATATCATCTAGATCACTAAATCCTTTGAAGATGAGCAAGATGAGCTCTACTGACAGACTGGAAAGTGAGATCATTCTTCTGTTGAGCTGAAAACAAATAAGACTTTGGTGTTGTTCTGCTCTTGTCATCCCAATGATATCCAGCAGATATTCAAGAGAATCCAATTCATATGACCTGATACAGAAGAGTGCTGACAAGCACACCCAGAAGCAGCTGACTTATGTTCTTCCCATAGCTAACTATAACTGTTAATATTGAATAAAAAGGCAACATTCAACCAAGATGTGGGAACAGGGGGTCCACAGAGGCTGGGTCAATGGGGATGCTAGCAAGGGATTGTCATGCAAGACAGCCCGGAAGATCCTGGAAGATCCTGGAAGCTCAGGCAAAGACGCGCGAAGAAAAGCGGCAAGAAACTGGTAGTAATAATATAAATATAGTTCTATGAAAAGGATTAGCAAATCTTGATAAGTTACAAAGTGCCGGGCTTCATCAGTTCAGTACAACAAGTTGACTGGTGTTTGACAGGATTTGAGGATCAATACAAGCCATTTCTAGCCGAGTTGGTTCGCTGAAATTTGCATGGTCGTTCCAGAGGCTCGGCTCGGTGGCTCTTTGTTTCGGTGGGTGATGGGCTCGGGTGTTCTCGCTTTTGTTGCCGGAGAGGCCGATAGCAATGCACGTCTGAAGATGATGTCGAAAGGCCTCGATAGTTTTGGCCTCAAAATTGCACGCCGGATGGGAGCAGAAGGGATTACCCTCCAGCTCTAGCTTGTGAAGATGATTTTCATATGGTTGAACCACTCAGGGCAGCTCTTATCAGGAACATATTGATGCATGCGTTGCGCCGGACTGAGCCTTGTGTCTCCCAGGCAGAAGGGGCAAAACCCTGCCTTTACTGAAGCATTGTGAAACACAATCGGGTCACATCAAAGCAGCTCCTTTGGTATCTCAAGGTGCTGTTTGCAGTGTTGGTTCCAATCTTCTTTGATTTGGGACCATAAGTCACACTCAAAGCATAGCCCAGCAAAGTTGCTGGGGGTCATTTGCTGAACATGCTTCATGTGGCAACAGTACAGGTGTAACCAATGCCTATGCAGGAAGAATCTACAGTAGAATCCATCTTAGTGAAGGCTTATTTAGAACTCAACTCAATGAACAGCATACTCATTCATGTTTTTACCACATATGCAGTGTCCAGCATTGGGTTTAAGGCTGATGCAATAAGCAATGATGCAGTCTTGCTTGCAGAGAGCCTCCATCACAGAGAGAGCTTGACATCCTTCCGGGCTTCACAATTCAACTTTCATTGGTAGTATCTGAGCCAGTAAGTCACATTCTGGCATGGCTCATCATGCATAGCTGAAGAATGTGTATTCTGATGTACCCAGAGAGCCAGTCTGCTCACATCCAAACTTCTGTGACTGATTCTTTTAATATTGTTGAAGTGTCACAGTGTATAATGCCTGTCTCTTATTGATTAGCTGATGTTTTTTCTTGTGAAGATTGTGCTGGTTCTTCTCTTTCATCTCAGCTATTTTATCATCAAGCTCTTCTATATCTCTACCCAGTGCAATAATATTCTTCTGGGAGTAGAATTCCATCTTCTCTTTGGCTGGGAGAGAGTGCTATTGTGCTTGTTGTGATGTTCAATGCCAAGAAAAGTAGCTTGCCCAATCAACTTAACCCCGAAAGCCACTGATCCTCTTTTTGGTGAGGGGCTTGATGTGCCATTCCTAATCTGACTTAGGGACTTGGCCCCTCAGCGTGACCCCATTGTTTCACTACGCGCCTGATCTTGGGCAACAACATTATATATTCTTCCCTACCTTTGCAATCGAGGCGCTCCGCCTGTCCATCATATGTCTTCATTGGAAACTTCCCACCTTTCTCGCAAGAGGCAGCAGCCTGAGCATCCTTCGAAAACTTCAGAGTGTCAGTCAAAGAGACAGCAACTTGGCCATTCCCCTTCAGCTTACTGGGATAATTTGTCAAAGATTCATTTAACCAAAAATGCCATAAGAGAGCACAATCGAAGAAACAGCACTTTGATTGATCATCAGCACTGTAGATCCATCACTCATCAGTTTCAGACTGAGCAGGTGACGCATCTGAAGCCCATTCGACTTCCTGGATTTCTACATGACTGTTCATCGACTCAGTTAAAGGAGATAGCAAGGCTCTCAAGATTTGGTGGTCCTGACCTATCTGATTTGAAGAGTGTATGTAACTACAAACTGAGGCTGACTTGGAGTCACTAACATGTGTTAGTATCCTGTTCCAATGAGCTCAAGGATGTCCAGCTCCCATAGTAGGAAGCGTCGCGCAGAATCCCCTCCACCATCTACCTCCAGAGATACGAAGACAAATACGAAGACAAAAACTTCCAGTACCTCAGCCTATAGTCGGAACTTTCAGCAGAATCTAATTGATCATGGTGTTTACCCTGATGGATATGAATATCCTGATGGCCGAATACCTTCGGCACCAAAAAATATAGAGGAGATAATAGAACAATTAGCTCAGCCTCGATCTCTCTCTCCATCAAAGTTCTCCGATGAAGATTTCAGGAAATTCAAGCGCGCGGACACACATGCATCTAAAGAAAAGCCTGTCACAACCTCAGTGGTTCCCATGCTTGATGGCAATATTGCTGACCCTAAATGTGTTGGAGGGGACTACCCATTTGGAAATCTTGCCCCATTAACTGATGGCATGTTGGCTCCGGCCAAACCAGATCACTTCTATGGTGCGCGTCCTGAGCAGCTTAATCGACAAATCCGTGAAGCTTTGAGTCATGATATTATCCCATCAACGCAAGATGATCTCCCAATGACACCAAACTTCTTTTTGGAGGCGAAGGGGCCTGATGGATCTCTCGCTGTAGCCACACGGCAGGCATGTTATGATGGCGCGCTGGGCGCCCGCGGAATGCACGCTCTACAATCCTACCTGCAAGATCAACCAACCTACGATAACAAAGCATACACTCTTACATCAACTTACCATGGTGGTCAACTAAAGCTATACGCCACCCATATCAGCAAGCCGGAAGATCCAGACAGCCGTCCTGAATATATTATGACCCAACTCAATACCTGGGGCATGACCGGGAACTTGGAGACGTTTCGACAAGGAGTATCTGCCTACCGAAATGCTCGTGATTGGGCAAAGGAAAAAAGGGACGAATTTATTAGAGCAGCGAATGAAAGATTCCGCGATGCTAACTCTGAACCTTCATCTGTCTCCCAGCACCAGACTTCTGATTTAACGCCCATCCTGGATGACTCCAACGAGTCAACCGAGTCTCCCGGATATCCAGATGCTGCCCAATGAAGCTTTGCGGTCAAGGAAGAAGTACCTCAGGGAAATCTCAAAGGGCTGAGGATCCGGACCAGCGAGTCCCTTGGTACGGCCGGTGATGAGGCCAGCCAAGCAACTGGTGGTAAGACCCCCAGGCTTCTGAACTGAAGACATGTGCCATGAAAATAGTTCTCCATCAAATGCTTTGTACGTGCTGTGAATTACTATGCCCACTTTTTGTGTGATTCATTTGGCTAGTTTCTGCTTGAAATTATAATAGTTTTTTGATCTTTTCAGTCTCAGTATTCGGAGGCTCTTTAGGAGCTCATTGATATCCCAAGTTCCAATGGCTCAAAAATATGCGATGCAGGGGAAGTGTTGTACATGGGAATGACTGAAAGGCACAGAAAGGGTTAAAGATAAGCTGAAAGTGGTAGTTAAAAGGTCTGGTTGAGTTGCGACTTCACACTTTTCTTACCTGGCTTTGGTTACAGCCAATCAAAGTGAGGTCCCAACAGTGCCGTCTTTGCACAGCGAATTCCCAAATCTGGCTTGTTTTTTTTGGCCTTTACAGAGTACCTATTTTAGCATTAGTTCATTATGCTTTTCACTGAAAGTATTGAGAACCAACCCAAGAGACTAGAAGAACGCAGAACCTTTCTCTTGGTTACCCTTCTCGACCACTACCCGATTGATTGATTGATTTGTTTGCTGCTTACTCTCCATTTATGAGTTTGAATAGGAGCTCTGGGATGCTCATATAGAGTAAAATTGATAGTGCCTCGCTAATAATCATGTCAGGTTCCAAGATGCCATCCAGGGCGAAGTAACTAACTTCCGGGCCGCCTCGCACGAGCGTCCCCCATTGGCCCGGCCTCCTTCAACCCCTGAGTGACCCCCCGCCCAACCCAGCCAATGTATAGCAATGCTGATCACGTGCATGGGCGAAACGCAGCTTCTCTTGGCGATAAAGCCTTCTATTCGAGGAGATACACCGTTTGCCGCCAATTTGCAGGGCTAGATTTATATTCACTGTTCTCAATTAGAGATGTTTTAATATGATGATTCTCAATTAAAGATCTTTAATATAATAAATTTAATGAAAAGAATTTTAGCTCTCTGATTCTCTTCTCAAGTTGAGACCTTGATTGTTGTCTCTCATAAAGGGACAAATCCTGTTCCATTTGACGTTTCTTCTCATGTCAATCTCAACTAGAATCCTTACATTGCTAGTATGACGGAACTCTCAAGGGATGAAATATTTATCATCAAGAATCACCCTTTAACAGGCTCACTCAGCAATTTTTGCAGCTTGCTGCAAAGAGGCAGAGAGCATCTACGAATCACGTCTAATCTCGTCCGGTGGTACCATTGATAGCCTTGACCAACTGTATCAGAAGGCACTTTCAAAGGTTCTTTGCAAGCTCCAATGTGAAGATGCTGCCTTTAATCTCCCCTCACAAGTGGCCAATCAAAATGTGGCTTCCGACCTGGCGGACTTGTTTATACAGCTTCGACGAGGCCGCTACAACTACGAACACTACCGACCACTCGTCCAACTCGTCATCCAGAAAGCCCCCGACACAGACATTTGGAGAGCCGTCTTCGACCTCATCGCCACCGTAACACGGGCCGAAAGGGCCACACCTACACCCAGGCCGTCAACCAGCAGCCTCGCCAACTCATCGGAGCTCAGAACGAATATCGATATTGTGCTGAAGGAGGAACTGCGCGGGGAACTCCATGCAGACATTCCTAGCTTTTATGAAAAGATTTTCAATGATATTGAGGACCTCAGCGACACCGCAGCCGCCGTGTTCGAGAACTGCAGGACCGGCGACAGCCTCTACAATGACGAGAGCGGATGGACAGACTGGCCTGATAGTACAAACGAGAGGCCTGTATTAGACTGGCTAACCAACACCATTGATAAATTTGTGCGGCTTGCGGAGCGTCACGACCCCACTGGAACCCTAGCCCGGAGACTTCTGGCTCAGCCGATCATCGGATCCATCGCGAAGCAGAAACTCAATGTAGGCTTTGTGGAAAATCCAGACAGCACACCAGGCAAGCGATGCACGTGGTCAGAGATCCTGGTGCCAGGAAAGCTGAAGAACGACCGAAACTATGATGTGCCATCAGGGGCAAGGCTTGATCTGGTCAGGTACGCGCGGGAGGTGCTGTCCATGCAGGACGGCCGGCAGTTTGTGCTCGGGTTCACGCTTTGCGGGCCACTCCTGCGCGTCTGGGAATTTGACCGTTGCGGTGGAATTGGCTCAGAGGCCATCAATATCAATCAGGACGGCCTGCAGTTTGTCACTGTGATCCTTGGGTTTCTGCTCATGGACAGAGCACAGCTGGGCTTCGATCCCACAGTGATCACAGTGGATGATGGCCGACGCTGCATTGAGATCAAGCGGGAGGGCAAGAAGGAGCGTCTGGTGATTGATGCGGTGATCCTGCTGGCGCGCTGTATCACCGGCCGAGCCACCACGTGCTGGAAGACCCATAGAGAGGCAGATGAGTCGCGGAGGCCCCTGGTTGTCAAGGACTCGTGGCAGTATCTGGAGCGCGATGAGGATGGGGAGTTACTGCGCGAAGCCACTGAGAGCGGGGTGATCAATGTCGCCCGGTATTACCACCACGAAACGGTCCAGGTGGACGGTAAAGATGACAACGTCCAGGCGATCCGAAAGGGGCTAGGGATTCCAGCATCAAGGCCCGAGCAGGGTGACCTTCAGGCAGCCTTGGGGCGGAGTGTATCCGGTCAAGGCCGCGCGAGCCAAAGCATCACCATCGGGCGGAAGCGCTCATCCGACTGCAATATCACTTTTCTGGCTTCGCACAGCAAGCGCACGAAGTCCAACGATAAACCTCCAAATCGAGTACATCGCCGTATTGTTGTTTGGGATTACGGGATGCCTATCTACAAAAGCAATTCTATAGTCTCCCTACTTGTAGGAATGGAAGGTTGTATTGCGGGGTATGAGAGCCTATACTCAAAGGCGGGGTTGATCCAAAGTGATATATCGCCACAAAACCTCTTGATCAATGAGGACGACAACAACCCCTCCTGGCGGGCCTTCCTGATTGACCTCGACCTCGCCATCCGAAAACGGAGGGACGGGTTCTTGGGGGCGCGAGGTAAGACTGGCACAAGGGCATTTATGGCAATTGGTGTGCTGTATGCCGAGAAACATTCCTTCATGCATGATCTTGAATCTTTTTTCTGGGTACTATTCTGGATCTGCATCCACTATGAAGGACCAGGGAAGGAAAGAGAGGTTAAGCTGTATGAGAAATGGAACTATATGGAGACAGATGAGCTGGCTAATATCAAAAAGGGAATTGTTTCAGATGAAAGTGATTTTCTTAGGACTACAGAAGACCATTTCACCCCATACTACCAGCCGTTGGTGTGTTGGGTAAACGAGCTACGCCGGGCTGTTTTTCCCGATGGCGGGCGATGGAAGGATGAAAGTCCGAATCTCGGCTTGGAAATGAGGAAAATACTTCAAGAGGCACAGAGAGACCTGCATGTTATCAACTAGATTCCTTGATTCATGATCTAGACTCTGAAAAGATTGCAGAGCTGACAGTAGCATTAGCTGGGAGATTTTCAATTGAGAAGTTCCCAGTTAGCTTCCATGATTGGGTAGCATGGAGCGAGAAACACCAGGAAATCCATGGGATTGAGTATGACGCACAGAGCTCACGTATTCAGATCAAAGCTACCGTATAGCCCATTGTGCGCCAGAGCTCAATGTTCTTGAAATAGTCGGCAGCACTGCCGAGGAAATAGAGAAGTTAGGTATCGAGCGAGGAAAGAGAAAATGGTCATCAATGTCACCGGTCGCGATGATCCCGCCCGGTGACATTTGTTTACCGTTTTGCTGTTGCTGTGACCATGCTGGTTTGGCCATTTGGCTACATAAGAATGCGAGTTAAGAGCAAAATAATGTTGATCTGCATCATGCAGACTCGAGGTGAATGACGATTAGGTTGCACGGCTGAATAGCAGTGGGTAACTAGCATTCCTCGGGTTTATAAATTGCCTTATGTCTGTTTGCAGTTGACGGCTTAGCCACAAGAAGGCACCATAGCACGTTGCTAGAATCAAGAATGTCTGACGGAAGTGAAGCATTCTTTTTGCCCTGGCTGCGAGGAGAGTGTAGCCCGGTCATCAAGGCTATGGTAGAGAAGGGCCTGTGGTATGGTCCATTAACTACTAGGTACTCATCAAGGGAATCATTGAGAGCTTTCTCATCATGATGACCGGTCATACCGCGCCATCTCATCTCAGCGACTCTTCGAAATATGGGTATCCATTCGACTCAAAACGACACAGAAACAGTATATACAAACAAAATGTCCACCGTGTAGTTAAACTCAAGGTTTTCCCCTGCCCTTCTCTTGCTTTGTGAGAATTTTAACAGCGTTTTTGGAAAATATGTAGCCCAAACCTGACCAGACGGTTGTCAATGCCACAAGGTATCTAGCCGCATTGAACTGTCAGTAAATCTACAACAGCTAAACTGATGTGCAAAACGCAATCTAACAGGGGAGGGCATTCCCATCAATAAGTTCAGAATGCCAAGGTTTTGCGAGGGCGGTAAAATAGACAATGACAAGCAAAAAAGTCATAAAAGATAGAAAAAAGAAAAAACATACAACAGCCGGGATTCGCTGGTGGTCACCCACCCAACTACTAGCCGGCCGGCAAGTGGCTTAAGTACGGCTGAGCGGACGGGAAGCCCTGTTTTCCACTTCCTGTGGTCGTATGTGCTTGTTTCTTTGCTCTCAGGGTATTTATCGCGGCACTGAAATGCAGGTTCCCCTTTTTTTAAAAAAGGAGAAAATGACTGGATGGAAGTTGAAATTTTGAAAAAAAGGCGCTCAAAAAACCTCTCAACGAAATAAACAAAAGGGAAAAAATGGACTTACTGCAATCCAACCATTCCTTCTGGCACACTCCACGCGCTTAGTACGGCCTCGGGAATAACTGGCATCGCCATCGCTGACCCGATCAAGAGTAGTTGCAAAGCCGTGTTCACCTTCGAGATCTGGGTGGGTTTAACCTCCGCGGACGGCAGAGAAAAATCCCAATATCGCGCCATTGTTTTTGGGGGCGGTAGCGAGATCCACCTGTAATATATCGCGGAGATTGCGAGTCCGACGTCACGGCCGAGGATCAGACCGGCGAGCCAAACTGTGAACAAAAAAAAAAACAGTAAGACATTGTGAAGAAGGAAATGTAACCAAAACTGGGGAACATACGAGGTATTGCCGATTTCATAGCCAAGCAAATCACTCCTATTGTCATGAGTATCTTGTCGGCCATGGGATCAATTACCGTGCCAACGACGGTCTGTTGACCGTATTTGCGAGCAATATATCCATCGACCAGGTCGGTTATCGACGCGTAAGCGAACAGCGATAGAGCCATGACATGATTAGAATTAAGAATGAAGTACCCGACCATGGGAGCGGCAACAAAACGTGTGAATGTCAAGATATTCGGGATGGTATAGATATTTTCGCGCACAGCAGGAATCGGAAGTCGAGATGTCAAAATCGCTTTCACACCCCTATGGTTGTAGTTAGTTTGGAGGAACCACACACATAGCCCTGCGAGATTGGCCAAGTCAAGGTAGATAGGGAAATACACACGACTTTGGCTTCTGTGTGTCGTCGTTGGTCCCTTTTCCTGAAGGTCGCTCTGAGCTCATTGGCCTCCTCCATCCCAGCGATCCTCTGCAGCTCAGGCCGGCTCTGCTTCCAAGACTCGGCATGGAATGTGGCCTAAATCATTATCAAGTAAGCACCATTCCTTCGTTACATGCCATTTTACAACGAAACCTTGAACAAGCAACGCCATCAAAGATGAAATAAAATAAAAAATAGATATGGACTGGAATGCCGTTGCAAAAAATACAAACTCACTTTAAGCCGCTAGGTTCCCAAACGCTCCTCTTCAACAGCCCATTACACGATGAACCATTCCCAGAACCGAGCAAGGCGGAAGACGACAACAGCCGCCGACATGGAGCAAGCTGAAAACAAGAAGCCTGCAGCATCCGTTGCTGCGACAATGGAGAAGAGCAGGCGGTGCGCAATGCCGCAAGTGATGCGTGGACGGGTATTGACCGCCGCATTGCTGCTAAGGTCTATCAAGAAACCCTTTTTTTTTTGCACACTTTTGTACAGACTCGTCTCAATGTCTCAAGAGTCAAATCGCGCGTTTCTTTGGCAGATTGTCCTGCCGTAACCTTGATCGGGGAACTCAATTCCTTTTTGCTTTTTTTTCGTTCGTTAATACATCTTTGAATCTAACCCGAGTAGAAAAACTTATGTATTCAAAAGAATGAAAATTTTTCCAGTCAAAAAAAACAAGTTCTTTAAAGGCAAAAAGAATTGGGCAGTCTAATTCTCTCAAGTCGATTTTGCTGTTTAACCACCCCAAGAAACCGGGGCAAAAAGAGGATAAAACCAGTTCGATATCTCGAGAACAAAAAAGCAGAGAAGTTGGCCCAAACATCTCTCAAAAGACGCGCGAAAAACGAAGATGCAAAAAGAGCAAACTTTATCCCCCGGTTCGGCGCTAAGTTTAAGCTTCGCTGACTAACAATCCTGGACAAAGCTAGGCGCGCGGCTGATGCTTTCTCAGTACAAGTTCCATTGCCATGTTACAACCGAGGATTGTAATTTCAACGCAAGGCCGAATCTCCCTCCATGCATTGAAATGTGGGGAGAAACATCAAGCTGGAAATCAGAGAACCCACCGAGCTCTTGTCATGAAAAGAATTGTTGTGAAAGATGTGGCTGAGTTAGTTAGCGCGCTTAAAATACTCGGGCTCCCCCTCCCCCAGTGTTATAAGAGAAGTAGAAAGATGATGACATTCAGATGAGATCCAGGGATCTCCCAACTGTATAACTAGGAATGCACCCAGCTAAAATAATTCACTCCACGCATGAGATCACACAGGAGTTAGATACTACACAAAGCTTTGTAGAAGTGATCATTCTCAATGGCATTTTAACAGATGTTCCTGGAATGGCTGCTTCATAAAACAACCCAACCCGCAAAAAACTTGGTACCTATCAAACCAAATCCATCATAGAATTTGACATATCTGAGAAAACAACCATCGCAGAATAAAAAGACATAAAAAAAACCAGTAAGAAATCCCCCGCCTTGGCCTCTCCACGTATCCCGCCTTGCTCTAAAAACTAAAGGTCTTCAGCTAGTTAAAATCGAGTAGTAGTTAACTAGGTTACTCGAAAAGCAAAAAAAAAAAAACATCCGGAGCTAAAAAGAAAACAGTTTCAGAGTGGGTACGCTATGCGAGAGTTTCGAAGTTGAAGATGAAGCCATATAGACCTCAGTATAAGGTTGGGACGAAGTGTATATTGACTTTTCTCACAAGTAGTTTTTGGTCTGCTCCTCATGCGCGTCAGTATTACCCGGTGGTCTAACCAGGTGTTCGATGGAAGCCGTTTTTTTTTTTCAAATATATTCTGGCAAGGCTATACACAGAGTGATAAGATAGATCCTTTTCACGGAAAAATTTCAACATTGCAAGTAGTTTCAAATCAAAACAAAAAAAAAAAAAAAGGCCCAGACAGTTGAGCTATCCCATTTGTTTTTTTTTCTTCTCACCAATCAATACTCCATTGTGACTTCAACCACCACCAAAAGAGAAAAGAGGAAAGAGAAAAACACAAATCAAATTGAATGTCCATACTAGTATGCAAAAAAGAAGGAACAGCAAACAAAAACGCCAATGAGGCTGAAAAAAGAGAGAGAGAAAAAAAAGACGCAACGGCCATGGAAACTTAACAGACTGCCACCCAGAACTCAAAGTCAACAAATAGCCTTCTGCAACTCCTATTATCTTGAAGCCCATATTTTTGCCTTTCAATCCGACTAGCTATTTGTGGGGAAAGTTCATGGTTTGAATTGTTTGGACGCCGGCGGGTACTAGAGGTGGGCGGGTTCGCGGATACGAAGCTTATTACGGGACGGGAGGTTGTTTAGGGCTTCAGAAGAGTTAGTATATGCTCTGCTTTCTCGCTACTATCATATAACGGTTCGGGTACACTTACAATTAATGATATATGCATGAGCAATAAAAGACCCGCCTTGGGGGGTCAAACGTATTCAATAATTGGGAAATTTCTGGCTGACGTTTCTTTGGTCCACGGGCTGGTTTGCTTCCAATCCTCCCGGAACGCTGAAACTACTCCTTGGATAGGAGGCTGGATTCTGCGGCGCATTCGGATCCGCCGGCTGAGGGATATTATCCGCTTGTACATTCCGACCAGGCAACGAAGGCGTTCGGTAAATCGGAGGATTAGGTGCATGTGGCGGCCTGGTCATGACTGGTGGCATATGGATCGGCTGATTTGTGGGCTCATAGCCCGTAGCATACCCAGCAGGGCCCCGAAAGGCAGCATAGTCTTCCGATTTTGGTGGCATTTCCGAAGAAGGAGGAGGTGGTGGATTCTGCATGTAGGGAGGATGGCCGGGTAGGGGTGCATAGCCCGGCATTGGACCGGGCTGCTGGGGATGGGGGACATAGCCGGCTCCTGGAAGTGGGTAGTAGTTGGGGTTCGGCATGGGGTATCCTTGATGGACCATGGGTCTGCGATAGCCGTACATCGCCTGATTAGGATCCTCCGCTTCGAGATTATTCGAATCCAAGTCATCGATGGGCGCTCGGAAGCTCTGCTTGGTGGTGAGCTCGGGACGCGGTCGAATATATTTGAGAGACTCGACGACAGAAGGCGGGGTTAGCACGCCGCGCATCACATCTTCGACGCTGTAGTAGGAAACCAAATGGTGGGTAACACCGGCGACTGTGACGCTCATTGTCTTCTTCACCAGCCCCGAGTCCTTGAACCCGTAGGAATCGACCAGCGAGCCAACCAACGCACGCTCCAACTCAGACTGTGCGGATCTTTCTCCGTACGAAGTTCCGGACGATGTGGTTGTTGGCGAGTATGTCTGGCCGTTGCTCTCTGGCTGGGGACGCGGGTACGGTTCTCCCGCACGTGCCGGCTGCGCTGGACGCCGGGTGCCCTTCTTCATCGCTCGCTTCTTCTCGCCCGGGGGAAAAGGCTTGTCCAGCTCCCGATAGACCAAGAAGTTGCCCAGAATGCGACTGGGACTCCAAGTCACTCCGTCCGTCCATCGCTTTATGCCCGAGGCGTTCTCCTCGTAGATGAACACGCTGCCGCTGCGGACGAGCTGCGCCCTCTCGCGGTCGTGCGGTCGTCGCGGGACATGGTGAAGGACTCCCGTGAGGCAAGCTTCGAAAAGAATCAAGGCGTCGTGCGTCGAAGCCACATAGCCTGTGAATGTAGGCTCCAACACGGCTGTCGTGCCGTTACCCATAGTTCGAAAGGCAGCAACAAAAGGACCGGCAGGCTGCGGCCGAGGTAGATTTTTACTGTAGCTTAATTCGCAGAGAGTTAAGGAGAGAAAAAAAAAAAAAGGGTTAAAGTGTAAAAAAAAAGAAAAAGGAAGGGTAAGACAGAGTTGGGAGGGAGCTGCGCTGCAAGGGCAAGGTTTCTGTGTTGCGCACGCTTTTTTATCGCGTTGTTTATTTTGCCAGTAGCCCACACCAAACCCAGCAAACGAAGGTTTGTCTTTGCTTGTATATGCTTTCCCAACCCTATCAGCTTTAACTCGAGCTTCTGGACCCAGTTGTGGATGACGTTTTGACTTGTATATACGGCGGGAAGGGAAGAAGGATTGGTGCGCACGCGTTTGTTTGGTGAGTGTGGCGAGATCGAGTGACGAATATTAGTAATCTCCGGCAGATTCCAATCCGAGGACAAATTCAAAGAGAAAAAGGAGAAAGCAAGCTTCTCCTCTTAGAAGAAGGTTTTTTCCTTGGGGAGGGGGAAAGAGAGGGGAGAAAGAGGAGGGAGAAAGTAAGAGTGTGTGTGTGTGTGTGAGTGTGAGAGAGAGATCGATCGATCGTATGTGCGTGTTGGTTTGGGTTGGGTGGAAGGTTTCTGGGTTTCGCTTCGAGGGTTTCGATTGGGGGAGGAATCAATGGAAATGGGCTTCTTCTTGCTTTGCTTTCCTTTCCTTTCCCCACGCCTGGAGCAAGAGTCGATGATGCGGTTCGAAAACTCTCCTTGTTCCCCCCTTTTCGCCTTCCGTTCTGCTTTCTGTTTTCCCCACGGACGGACGACGGGACGCTTGGGGAGCTGCGAGTTTGCAGAAAAGCCAGTTGAAGTTTCTTTTGGCTAGAGTTTGAGAGGATCGACGGGAAACACGGGGTCTCAGGAAGTCTCTTTTTTTTTGGATTCTGTGTTTTCTTCTCTCTTTTTCTGCTGTGGTGCGAGAGAGAGTGTGTGCGTGTGAGAGAGAGAGAGAGAGAGAGAGAGAGAGAGAGAGAGAGAGAGAGAGAGAGAGAGAGAGAGAGAGAGAGAGAGAGAGAGAGAGAGAGAGAGAGAGAGAGAGAGAGTTTTGGTGGAGAGGAGTTTGAGGGTTTGGCTGGTCTTGGTCGAAGAGCTTGGAGCTGACGGGTGAAGTTCTTGAATCAATTTTTTATTTATTTATTTTTTTCCTTCCTCCTTTCCTTTTCCCCCCTTCGACTCTTCCTTTTTTTTTTTTTTTGTTTCTTTAGTTACCACGCAGAGGAAAATGAAAAAAAAAAAATAACCAAAAAAACAAAAAATAATAGGGTGGTTTTCTTTTTCCTTTTTTTTTTTTCTTTTCTTTTCTCTCTTATGGGAAAAAAGGAAGCTTTGAGCACTAAACCAGAGCCTTGGGTCTAACCAATATATAGAGTTCCCCAAGGCACTTCCTCCCTGCCAGCGCGAGAAGATCAGGGTCGTCTTCGCTCTTCCGGTGGGTCGGGCGAGTGTAATCGATTTTCTTTTTTTTTTGGCGAGAGGCCCGCTGTGATTGGGAGCCGGCTGGGGCAACAAGGGAAAGAATGGGGATTGGGGAATTGGGTGGGTGGAGGGAAGAAAGATGGGCTGGGTTGAGAGTCCCACGGTAAAGAGAGAGAGAGAGAGAGAGAGAGAGAAAAGAAAAGAAAAAAAAGCCTGAGAGAATATTGACTAGCTCAAAAATCTCTACAGCTGACTGGCCATGTCCCCCTTGGGTGTTGCTCCTCTCCAGTTTCTTCCGCCACCGAATCACACAGCCCGGGGGAATGCGTGATAAAAAAGATTGCTGTTGAACTAACTAGTTCTAACTAAACAACAACGGTTGAAATAGGAAAAAGAAGGGGGGGAGAGAAAAGCTCCCCGGGTTGCGACCACGTGAAGGATTAAATTTAACTAACTTGGGTACCTACCTAGGTGAGCCCTCAACACCGGGACTGCAAGCTTTCTTCCCACCCCCCCCCCCCCCCCCCCCCCCGG
>LJPK01000122.1:0-65293 GCA_001430945.1 Amauroascus niger
ACCTGCCTTTCTAGAGGGCTTTGCCTTTTAGTTAGTTGAGGTTTTATCAGATCCCATCTCATTTCTGTTGATATAGATCCCATTTTAATCTCTTTCTTGCAAATCTATTCCTCGCGAATCTCTTCCTTGTGAATCTCCCAAACTCAGATCATGCCAGAACATGAGATGAGGATGAAGGAATGGAATATGGGAAACCTGAACCTGGGCACCAGTCTAAGTCTTATAATGAATTTTTGTATGAAGAAAGTCTGTATAGAATCTACTATAACTAAATGGCAGAATCAGTGGCAGAATTTCTATAATTAGAAAAAAATGATTTAGTGGATTGTCGCCTAACTACAGGCTTCCGTAGTTACTCACTGATGAATATGTTATGGTGATTGATGATTGAAGATTTCAAAGCATTTTATATTTTTTCCTCTGCTTTGACAGAATCATTTGACGGTGGGGTTATATACTCCCAATGATCATCGCCAGTGACATGAACAGAACACACATTATGATACACATGACTCCGCGACCTTCCGACCTCCCAAGGAATAAAATAAAAACCCAGTATATGCCCGTTAAAAGAAAATCGAAAAAACACCACAAAAGCCCCAGTCATTGTCGTAAGCAAAACTAAGCATTTAACCACCGAAACCATAGAGAGTACCTAGAGATCATCGAGTCAGTGACGGAAACCAAGGTGAGCTTGAGGTGCGACTTACGTCCTTGACGTTTCAGAGCATAAACAACATCCAAAGATGTAACAGTCTTTCTCTTGGCGTGCTCAGTGTATGTGACCGCATCGCGAATAACGCCTTCGAGGAAGGTCTTCAGGACAGTTCGGGTCTCGTCATAGATCACTATTGGGAGGGAAAAAAAAGGCACGTCAGTTGATGTAGCCAACAGGGACAGTTGACTTTTGAACACCTACTAGCTGAGATACGCTTGACACCGCCACGGCGAGCAAGACGACGGATAGCGGGCTTTGTAATTCCTTGAATGTTGTCACGAAGAATCTTTCTGTGACGCTTGGCACCACCCTTTCCAAGACCCTTGCCACCCTTTCCACCTGTTGAAGAACGCGTTAGCCACCAACCATCAGGTAAAAAGACGTGTATTAGGTGAACCTACGTCCAGTCATTTTGATTTAGTTGCGAGGTTTGTTTTTAAGAGAGTGATAATTGAAGTTTGGGAGACTTGTTTCGGGAGTGAGTATGATAGAAGATGGTGGATAGAACCGTGTGGAGAAAAAGGGAAAGAAATATAAGGAAGGGAAGCCGGGAAGGGCGATATTTCAATGTTGGTGAAGGGGAGCAGATGATGTCGGCGATCACGACGGTGCATCAGGTTCCTGGCCAATCAGGGGGATGAAACAGCAGGACGGGCACGCTAGCAGTCTTGGTAGGGTCTGGCCAATCAGAGGCTCGGATCACGGTACATAGATCAGTGCCGATTTGACACCTGATCTCGAGGGAAAACCCTTTTACAGTGATTTCTGTATTGCTGAGTTGATTCAAGCGAGTGATTATGACTCAGATCACCCGGTGATTCGATTTGATCCGCGTTGTGTGGTGGCCGGGGGGGAAAGGATCAAGAGGTAACCTTGGGAATCAGATTTGGTGGTCGCAGTATCGAAGGCGGTGAGGGTTGAATCTGATGTTCCCCCAGCGAAAATTGGGCCGGCAGAATCAGGCTCATTGAGTGCAGCTTTCCAGCACTTTTTTTGATCAGAAAGAGGCGGCGCTAGCAAGCCCAATCTTAGCGTCTGCCTTGCTTTCAATTTTTTTTTTTTGTTTCCAGCGCACACACCAAGATCACCCACCCCTTGGGCTCGCTACTACAAATACCTTCCCCCCACCCAGTTTCCTCCATCTTTCTTACAACCTTCCACACTCCGCATCTCCAGCGCTACTTTCCCACCATCGATTTCCATCAACCAACCACTATTTCATCAACTTTTTATTGCTCGATAAATTCATCTCGACTATCAAAGTTTATTTACAATGGCTAGAACTAAGCAGACTGCCCGTAAGTATCCTCATCTCACCGTCGCTTCACTTGGTTATCACTTGTTTTCGCGTTCCAACGCGAACTCAGCAACCGCCCCACCTTCCAAGTCGTTTATCTCAACATCAACGTCGACTAACATCTCTTGTGTGGCTGAACAGGTAAATCTACCGGTGGCAAGGCCCCGCGTAAGCAGATTGCTGCCAAAGCTGCTCGCAAGGTTGCTCCATCTACCGGTGGTGTCAAGAAGCCTCACCGCTACAAGCCCGGTACCGTTGCTCTCCGTGAGATCCGTCGCTACCAGAAGTCGACCGAACTCTTGATTCGCAAACTTCCATTCCAGCGCTTGGTCCGTGAAATTGCTCAAGACTTCAAGTCCGACCTTCGCTTCCAGTCCTCCGCCATCGGTGCTCTTCAGGAATCCGTCGAGGCCTACCTCGTCTCGCTCTTCGAAGATACCAATCTTTGCGCCATCCACGCTAAGCGTGTCACCATCCGTATGTTATTAACTTTCTGTGTGCGTGATACTCATGGTCGGTACTAACATATTTCAACAGAGTCCAAGGACATCCAGCTTGCTCGTCGTCTCCGCGGTGAACGTTCGTAAACTACCATTGGGTTTATGAGTTTTATTTCTTTGCATGTTCATACCTCTTTACGACTGGCGAGACATGATGGTTGCTTTTAACTGGGATTTTCATTTAAACTGGGTTTGCTTTTAATCATCGATCGTGGAACTGGGGGCTGGGTTGGTCTGAGGCGTCTTTTGTTGTATATTATTTCGATTGCAAAATTGCTCCGGCTCAAATCCTTCGTAGGAGACTGGCTTAGATTCATGAATTAACATCTCTCTGAGTCTTTACATCGTTATCCTATGGTCTTTTCTGCAGCAGTAGATATGCTTGGATTGTCGTAGAATATGCAAGGTGTGCATTTTTCACATCATTGAACGCTGTAACTGGATTATCACCTGCGACATTTCCTGTTATTTATCTTTGCAAATGGATCGCCTCGTTTCGTTCGTAGGATACATATGCTCTCTATTGCCCTTGACATGCTACTTCCACTCGATGGCACAATCCGGTTGAGGGCCAACTGAGAAATCGGCCGCTCTGCCGAGTAACTATGGGTTAATTAATATCGCCGAGAAGTCAGCAAACCGCCGAGAACCCGAGATTTCAAGACTCATCGAACAATTTCGCAAGCCTTTGCAAGATTCATCGGTTTTTTTGAAGGCGATAACTACACCATCGTTTCGATCAGTCATACCCAGGTTATTCGCTTACATTGATCCCGCAGTGGTCTGCAATCTCTTTCAGTCCGTTGCCTGTTGCCCCACCTGGAAATTTTCCGTTTTCTGATTCACGGGTTTTCTTCGTTCGCCTCTTGCGGTTTTTCTTCTATCATTGATTCAAAAAAGCGATGTCTCGATGAGTCATTATTCTGTGCTACGGGCCGACCTGCGAGAGAGAACCTGGCTGTGCTCGTTTTGTCGGCAGTGGAACTCGCTGCTTTGCTATTACGTTTGCGTTCAGACGTACGCGCGCCACCGGCGCTCTACAAAATCACCCATATACTGTGTATGGTAAGATGAAAATCATAGCTAGGGGCGGTCCATCCGTCTCGGCTCTCTTTAGACGACAGACGGCGCTATGTTGTCGCTCGATGCTGCGCCGGAACAAATCCACGATCTCTAAAAACGAACCTCCTCTACCTCAATCGCCTTCATTGAACCATCCTGCTTCACAGACGCACCCCCATGCCTCTGCAACCGTGTCTGCCGGAGGCCCTGTTCCCTCGATACCTGAAGCTTCACCACGGTCGTTGCGCCAGCTCATAAAGGCAAGTCCGTTTGGAAAGGCGGCAGGATGGTACAGCCGTGAGCAGCATAGCCGGCCGTATTGGACGCAGGTGTGGAGCACGCTTGTGATATACCTCTGTGCTGATCTCTGTGCACAGTTGTTGGTCCCAGGGGACGAAGTTTTGGAGCCAGAAGAGAATCATGATAAGGGAACCACAAATGAGAGTCAGGGTGACTCAGACGTAGCCCCAAGTACTTGGTCAAGATATGATCCTCTGAGGACAGCGAGACACTTGACGGTGGGAGGGATTGCCTCCATACCGGTCTACAGATGGTAATCACCTCACTTTTTCCTATCAGATATTGGTATTCGTGGCTAATATCTCATTGTTTACAGGTTCATGTTCCTCCACCGCCATTTCAATTATTCTTCCAAAGCACTCTCAATCCTCACTAAAGTCGTCGTATCGCAATCCTGCTTCACCCCTATTTTCAATACATACTTCTTCACTATGCAATCTGTCCTCGCTGGAGCATCACTCGAGGATACGTGGGAGCGAGTCAAGAAGGCTGTGCCCAACAGTGTCATGAATAGCGTCAAGTTATGGCCCGGCGTTACCGCTTTCTTGTTTCTTTACGTGCAACCACAGTTCCGAAGCATCGTCTCCGGTGTTGTGGCTGTCGGCTGGCAGGCTTATTTGAGCTGGTTGAATCAAAAGGCTGCTAGAGAAGTCAGAGAAGCCGCCGCCATGGCGAAATTGGAAGTCATCGACCGCACAAGTCCAGGAAAAAGCGCGATATTGTATACTTCCTGACAAGGTCCAGTTGATCCTGGTTGCGTCTCAAGCTAGGCGATACTTTCCTTGACATTTATCTGACATACATTTGATGGGCAGATCAGCTCAGGCTTGGGCTTGATAAAGCGGATTGGATTATCGACCGCCTGGGCGATCTCACATAAAAAAGTTAGATCTAGTTGATTTACTGTTTAGATATTACAAAAGACAGCGTTGTCATTATGCAAAATCGTACTGTTATCAAATGCCCGAAACCTTTTGTAGGCTCCTTGGGGCAACCATTTCTGAGTTGTCTAAAAATTATCTATTCATCAATCTCGACGTGCATTAGTCTGTGGTCTGGAATTCCAGGTTACTTGGTAGGTTGAGCTTACTCTATTGAGTGAAAGATTGCAGCCGATGAACTCATAGATCAGATATGGAGCCCACAGACTGTCCAGTGTGTATGCAGCCCTTCTACCTCCCATTCCGATTGGGCAAGGAATGCTCCCATACTTTCTGTTTTGGATGTCTATCTATGGTGACACTTCTCCAAAGTTGATCCTGAATATATGCCAACCCAATTGTCGCGTGCCCTCTTTGCCGATCTATGGAATAACCTTGGGGTTTGATGAAAAGATGGAGCAGTACATGGTAAAACATGGCTTATCGCATGAACGTAGCCGACTTGAACGTCAGACGTTGCATCTCCGACTGCTTTATATCTGCCTCACTAGCGTCAAAAAGAAGGCCATCACTCTGTAAAAAAAAAAGGAAATCAGGCTGCATATTGGAGGACAGAGCTCTTTGAAGGGAATACACATTGGCCAAGTTGAGATGTTTTCACCTTTCCAATTGTAACCAGATAAACCTCGGATTGTGCAAGAGAAAGAGCAGAATATTCAATTCAGACATGATCGTTACAAACAAAACATTTAAGATCAACAGCCAAAACTTCTTGTAACTAAATAAGAGTTATTCCCCAAAGAGCAAAGGATTCGACGACGCAGAAATTTGTCGTGTTCAGGGCTAGTATTCGGTTGCTGCATCTCTGTAGTTACTCGGTGATGTCGGGACTCTACTCTATGAGTGGGACTGCAACAGATTCGTAACATCTCCCCAGGCTCTCAGCATTCATCTGGTTAGTAACAAGGGCGACGTGAGCATCTGCCAGGCCCTTGTTGTGCGCATCTTCTGCGAATGGCGCTTTCTGCAGGTAATATCCGTTGATTTTTAAGAACATGTCGGCCGCCAAAAGCGCGGTGCGTTTATTTCCATCCTGAAAGGCATGGTTTTTCATGATCTTCTCAGCGAGGTTTGCGGCGAGCTGGAACAGGTTTTCTTGCTTTGCATAGTGTTTCAAATTCATTGGTGAATGAATTGCGGACTCGAGCATAGCTTGCTGGGTTGGAACCGCATTGGGAGCGACGAACTTCATATGAAGGTACTGAACTTGGGACAATGTTAAGAAGCGGATGGTTCTCGCAGCCATCTTAGAAAGAGGTGTGCAAAAAGGCCTTGATAAAGAAGAGATCTGAAACTATGATAGTATGCAAGCCTAAAGGTCGTTACACCAGCATGAGGAGGGATTTAACTAGTTATTTAACTAGCGTTGGTGTGTCGCATCATTTTGTTATCTTCACACCCATCAACTGACTCTGATCAAGTTTTGACAACCCTTTCGACTTGCTTTAGATTTTAGACTAATTGGGGAACTAACTACCACATGAGTCAAGGCGAGATTCCACACGCCTTTTCAGGAGTATTACTGGCATGTCCTGCTGCTCGCCACCTAATGTTCCTCGTACAGTACCTGGTGACGTGAATTCCGGCGCGGACCTCAGCGATTACGGCTCTGATTTCACGCCAGAAGAAGAGGAGTTTCTGAACGATATACTGGATACATTTGTGGTGGGGGCAGAGGACGGGACTGCTCTTGGTGCTGCTGCAGCGACTGCGATTTCAATACCGGAGCTTTGGAGTGCGTCGCGTTCGGTGCCTGCAAGAATCCCAGACATTGAAGATCATGTCTATGTATCTGCTTTGCAGCTCAGCGGGGTCCCGGGCGAAGAGCCCATCAGTCCGGCTACCCAGAGAATTTTGGAGATTTGGGATACTCTGTCTGAGTTTGAGCTCGAAGACGTCGCGGGCGACGAGCGTGGTGGGATTTCCCTCTCTTTTCTCCAAGAGACACACTCCCTCCGAAACTCCTACCTTCACACAGGCTGCGTCTTAAGTCATGGTGCTATTTTAAGAGATTCGCTGACATCTGACATTCAAGCGCCTAGTCGAGCACCCAGGTTCCGCGCACACCCGAGAGACGGAGCAACGTCGAGGAGAAGAAGAGATTCAGCAGCAGGCTGCTGACGCTAGAAAGGAACGAGTTGTGAAGCCTGCTGTCGTTAACAAGAAACGAGCTGTGAAACCGTCCACAGACCGAAGATCGCCTTTGGAACGATTCCGCAACGCACCTAGGAAGAATCTCTCAGTGACAGATCTAATTTCCCCGGCTTGGTGTGAGTTGCAGTACTGGTATAGCTTGACGAAACACGGACGGAAGAGACCGACTCTGGCAATGAAGAAAGGAAGTGCGGTTCACAAAACCCTTGAGGAACAGGTGCATACGACTGTCCCAGTGGAAATATCAACGAGGGAAGATGGCTGGGCGTTAAGGATTTGGAACGTGATACAAGGCTTGCACACTCTGAGAACGACTGGAATGACAAGAGAGCTGGAGGTTTGGGGTGTTATTGATGGCGAGATGGTGACTGGCGTCATTGATGAACTATCCTACGAATGCCCTGACCCCGACCTTGAAGCAAACTCAGATCTAGAATACACAGAGACGAGATCGGCGACGTCGCTAGTCCCAGAGAGCCAAACGTCGATTACAAATTATCCGCTCTCTGCCGCTGGAGGAGGTAAAACACTCTCTGATTTCGCATCAACTCGCGATGGCTGGGCGAGCGGGTCAGGTTCTGCACAATCGACGACACAAAAAAAAACCTACATCACTGATATCAAAACCCGTAGATCCTACGCGAGTCCGCCAGCTGTTTCCAGTATAGGGTTCCGACCGACCCTTTTACAACTTCATCTCTATTACCATTTGCTCACGCGGCTAATAATTAGCGATGATATCACGATCGATTCCATAGCTTTGCGACACGGTTTGAATACTGACCGGCCCTTTTCTGATAGTTTTATCGCCCAAGTGGGCAGCCTCGACAGCCAGTTCTCGGATGTTAACTCGTCATCAGA
Source organism: Amauroascus niger (assembly GCA_001430945.1). Classification (NCBI taxonomy): domain Eukaryota; kingdom Fungi; phylum Ascomycota; class Eurotiomycetes; order Onygenales; family Onygenaceae; genus Amauroascus; species Amauroascus niger. The sequence continues at coordinate 7,834 of LJPK01000122.1, forward strand.
ATCAAGCCCAGACCTCAACCACGCTTCCGGCTTATCAGACAAGCATGATCCCGTCTCAATCCTTCTAAGCCACAACTCGCTCTCGAGTCTTTGGTCGCTTATGAAGCAACATCTTCAACATACATTCCTCCCCGAGCCGCAATCCCCCGAAATACTCACCACTTCTGAAACCGAATTCAACAACCAGCATGATAACAATGATATCAAAAACTCTCCGCCAACTCTGGTCTCCCCACTCTTAACGGCGACATACGTCTCCTCTGCACCTGATCCATCTGAACCCATGAAATACATGGGAAGCAGGTCATTCCTCTTCGACGCCAATGACCTATATCCCTATCTTGCCGATGGGATGCGTTTCTGGCGAGGAGGTAGATCAGCGAAAGGTGTCGACATAGTGGAAGCATGGAAGTGTCGGATCTGTGAGTTTAGAGATGACTGCGAGTGGAGAGCGGCGAGGGAGAAGGAGATTGTGGCGAAAAGGAAGCAAGGATGTAAGGGAGAAGAAGAAACCGAGCAAAGCAACGACAAAAAATAAGCGGTTCGGCTTATGATTTATGATCGATAAGTTTTGCCCGGCATACATACCATTTTGCATTGGTCGGTAATTATGTTTCATTGAATAAATTTCTGGAGGACAACTGCTGGAAGTCTGTTCGCCCATTTATTTACGTTACACCAACTCTGAGAATTGTTCCTGGTTCAAATGCGGCAAAGGCTGGCGATTTGGGAACGCCTAGCTGCAAGCCCAGTTTGTATATTCATATACAGATGATTTTGCATATTACTGTACAATAATTTATATTACTTGAATTCCACCTCCTCGGAACGGCTTCGGCGTGGTTATATTGGACTAACGAAAGCAAGGCGACAGATTAGCCTTGGTTGGCGATTTCTTGTCCTACTCAATATGCCTTGGCTACGCCCATAAGGTACTTTGGTGAAAACTTTTTGCAAAAAAAAAAGGTAAGGAAATTTTTGATGCATAGTAAGAGAGTATCTCTCTATATATGGAATCCCGAATGTGTTGTGAGCTTAGAAACCAAAAACCGAGAAGTGTCAGGATCAGCTGTCGGCATCTACACCCATGACTGTTGCCTAAAGGACAAGAGCATAAGCCATTAGCTTTAGATATCCGAACATTCAGGCAAATGTTGCCAAAGCAATTGATGGGGTTGCGACTCACCCTTACGTCCTGGTAGATAGGCACAATTCCAGTCCAGAGCTCAAACTACGTAAACAGGATTAGACATAGATTCCGACCCGCTTTAGGACCGTCAGGGATCAACCTACCTGATACACTCCTTGACCAACTAAAGCTTCCAAGCCAGGAATAGTGATCCAATCACAGTCCCGAGCCAACTGGCTCAACGGCGTCACGGCAGGTTTATACGCCATCTCCAATAAAACGCGCTTGACTGGTGCCTGTCTTTTTGTAGCGAACTCAGAATCAACACGAGAGGCCGTTTCGAAAACTCGACATAAAACCTCTCTCATGTCAGAATCAATGGACCGGTCGCCAGGGATGGTACCAATTGCGACTACCGGGATGCTTTCCAGGGATGCTGCATCCTTGAGGATTTCAATGTTATATTCTGTTGGGAAAGATGAAGCCATATCAACGAGTTTGGATTCTGAACGGCCAAGGAGGTAAATAGGTGAATAGCCCATGCTGTAAAGAGCGTAAATCGCCGCGCGAGCGGTGCCGCCGCCACCAATTACGAGGCCAGAAACGGTTGTATTCTCCAAGGACGGAGAAATTGCTCCGCTGTCACGTAAACAACGGACCATGCCCTGCCAATCGGTATTATGGCCAATAAGGCGTGGATAGCTTTTCGGGTCGCCTGGCTCGCGAGGGACAGGTACAATAGTGTTGACCGCTCCGATCACCTGGGCTTCAGGCTCAATTTCATCAAGTAGCGGCATGATGTCCAGTTTCAGAGGAATTGTGACAGAAGCACCCCCAAAGTCTGGCAAACGAATGAATTCTTTAACATCTTCCACGTTGTCTGTTTCTAGACGGCTGTAGATATGCGGCAAGCCAACTTGTGCAAACAGGGCATTGTGCATTGCAGGAGACCTTGATGTAGAGATGGGGTTTCCAAAGAGGGCGAACTTTTTTGATTCAATTTCGCCCATCAAAGACAGACCTTCTCGGATTTGCTTTGCGGAAAGTTGACCAGGTGCAGCTTTAAATGGAAGTTTCGGATGAGACACGGGTGTCATGAAGTTGTTGAGAATACGACTGAGCCGGCCTTTTTCGCCCATATTGATAGCAATCACGGGAATATCATGAGCTTCTTGTGCCCAGATTTTGAATTTCCTGAGGGCAATATTGTCATCAAGTACCTTGGCAACTCCAACGAGCTTTATGACGTCTCCGTATTGTAACGCTTTGTTGTAGAACTGGGACCACGACCCGTTCGCCCAAGACAGGCTGCCAGCAATGTCATGATGGGAAGCAATGAATTTGGAGTACCCTTTCATCTCAGTTACAGTACGGAGAATATGTTCCGGGAAAGTGACTTCGAGGTCGACAAATTCTGATCCCATGCGCACTGCAAGTCGATAAAGCTCCAGTGCGGCGTTATGTGCATCGTCTGGGAAACGTCCACCTTGGCTTTTAGTTCGGATAGTAAAAACAAGCGGAACAGATACGCGGCTTCGGAGTATTGATATTTGTTCGGCAACGAAGTCAACTGATGGGATCTGGCTGTCAGAGGATGGGTCCACGAGCAAATCAACCCTCAACTCAACTGCATCCGAACCTAGCGTAACATCGCTTAATATGTCGGCAGAGGGGCGCAGGTCAGGAAGAGTCAGAGAAACGAAAAACGATTGTGGTTTTTTCTGCATTAGGGAAAGGTGGTCCACCTCTCCAGTGACGATTTTTAGGAAACGTGAAAAGCTTTCCAGGGCTGATCCCATCTTCTCCGGTGTGTTTTGCTGGCTGTAGTATTGAAGATTGCTGCATTGTTGAAACCAAGGCTTCCGACGAGACCAGACACCCATCATATCCTCAACATAAGCTGGCCGTGTTTTGTCAATCTTCAAAAAATTCATGACTTCGTTGATATCACGCATAACCAGGATAACATTCCCATTTGCCTTGTGGTATTGTTCTAGGAGGTTACGAGCCTCTTCCGTTTCGACTATTCCACCTCCGCAAGCGAAAACATAACCAAGTGGCTTCTCCTGTATAACTTGGCGCAAGAGAGCAAGTTCTAGTTCTCTGAACCCCTCCCATCCTCGCTCTTTGATGATTTCCGGGATTGTCTTGCCAATTGTATTTTCAAGTTCCACGTCAAGATCAATAAATGGGCGTTTCAAAGCCTTAGATGCCCACAATCCGCTTGTCGTCTTTCCGGCACCCCGCATTCCAATAATGAAAACAGACGCTGCGGGCTTTCCTGTTTTCTTCGTTTCAGAGATATTTAATTCAACGCCTTCAAGCTTTACTTTGAAGAGCTGGGTCAATGTATCCCACCAGCCAGGCCACGTTTTCCCTACGCATTCTTTTTCAAGTATAAGGGTTGGTTTAGGTGCTGCTAGCGAAAGAACACTGAAGCTCATTGCTACCCGGTGGTCATCATAGCAATGGACTCCGTGCGGGGGTTGCAACAATGCAGAGCGGTCGATTCCATCAATCTCTAGACCATCGTCATGTTCTCGGCAAGTCACACCAAACTTTGCGAGTTCATCTTTCATCGCTTTGATTCGGTTGCATTCTTTTACACGTTGATTCGCGATGCCGAAAATCCTGGTAGTCCGGTTTGAACTCCCTGTTGCAACAGCGGCAAGGACAGAGGCCGTCAGAAAAGCGTCTGTCATAGGTTCCATATCGACATTCGGCAATGGTTTCAGGACTCCGTTTTTAGGACCAAGAACGGTCGTCGAATATTCAGATTGGCTGACTTCGCATCCCATTGGCCTCAGAACATTTACTGCAAATCGCGCATCCCCTTGGAGAGACTTAGATCCAATGTTGGGAATAGTACAGGATATTCCGGTAATTGCGGCAACCGCAAGAGGGTATGTTGCGGAACTCGCATCGCTTTCAACAGTGTATTCCGCTGGGTTCACATATTTCCCTTGGGGGATGTGATACGTGTGTTCTTCTGTCGTGGACCGCTTGACATCGATGCCAAACGACCGCATCATAGCAGTAGTCATATCAATGTAAGGCTGGGAAATTGGCTTGCCGCCGACGAGTTTTAGAGTGACTGGCTGTTTTGCATAAGGAGCGCACATCAGCAAAGACGACACATATTGAGAGGAAATTTTAGCGGCCAGGCTAATTTCTCCTCCTGAAAATCCACCTGAGGCATCAATTCTTAAAGGCAGGCATCCGTTAGATTCCATATATTCGACGCCAGCGCCATTGGCCTTCAGCGAATCAACAAGAGCGCCGATTGGCCGTTGTTTCATTCGTGTATTTCCCGTAAGGACAGTGGAAGTAGCAGAGCTCTTGTGTGCAAGAGTTGCAACAGTGGTGAGAAATCTTGATGCCGTTCCAGCGTTGCCCAAGTACAGGTCATTCGGGCTTGCTTGCAATTTACCGCCGTTGCCATGAACAACAAGTACTTCGCCTTCTTCCTCCCATGAGAAGGTTGCAGCCCCTAAGCGCTCAAGCGCGTTGAGCATGACCTCTGTATCGTCTGAATGAAGCAAGTTCTTAACACGGCAGGTACCAGAGCCAAGAGCGGCGAGAACCAGAGCTCGATTAGAAATACTCTTTGATCCAGGAGGAGTGCAAGTAATTTCCAGCTGTTTTGGAACGCCGGCGGAGATTTCGATGCTCGGTGCAAGTATAATTCCAATGTCTTCATTCGAAACCACACTGGCTTTCTGTTCATATGTACGACCAATAGCAGATAAGAGAACAACTTTTTTCATTGGGCCAGCGTTCTTCTTGTCCACGGCCATAAAGGCAAGGAGCTGTTCAACACTACAATGCTTCCCAGCACTCAGCCGTCTTATCCGCGAATCTTTCAGAGAAGTCGGCAGTCCATAACTTGCTAAACATTTGACCAGACGGGATACTGCAACATTGCTCAGAATCCCGAGATATCGTGCTAATTCGGCCTCTTTGACCATGCCCATAGCTACGCATTCCCCATGAAGGATCTGCGGCGCGAGTATACCTTCAATAGCATGGCCAATGGAGTGACCAAAATTGAGAAGATTTCGTAGTCCGCCCTCTCTTTCATCTTTTGAGACAACATCAGCCTTGAACCGTGCGGATGCTAAAATTGTCAATTTCAATATTTCTTGAATTCCACTGAAACGTGGACGTTCGGGCATATTTTCAGATCTCACAGCGGAGAGGATAGCATCCGCATTCCTTTCCAAAGCCGCGAAGTCTTCTTCGCTGGAGATAGCTGCAGTCTTCACATCAATTAGTGTGAAGAATTTGTTTAACTAGGAAAGTTTGGAACTTGCCTTGATCACTTCAGCCATGCCATTTATGAATTCTCTCTCCGGCAAGGTGTTCAAAAATTCCATGTCTAGATAGATTTTTTGCGGCTGCCATATAGCACCGATTAGATTTTTCCCATGGGGTGTATCAATTGCGGTCTTCCCACCAATTGACGAGTCCACCATCGCCAATAGTGTTGTGGGAACCTGTACAAAATGGACTCCACGCATGTATGTTGCGGCGACGTAACCGACGAGGTCTCCAATCACACCTCCACCAAGAGCAATTATGACAGTGTCGCGGCCACATGGTGGTCGACAACTCAGCATCCAGTCTTCAATTTCTGCCTTTGTCTGACGGGACTTTGATAACTCTCCGGGTGGAATAGCATAGGTGAGGAGCCGCGGTTTCGGGACAATATCCGACGCCGCATTCTGAAACGCTTCTTGAAAGCTCGGGACGTATAGGGGAGTCAAGGTGGTATCAGAGATAAGAATATACGTTGAGGAGGGGCAATTGGTGAACAAATCTTGCGCGACATGGCGTTTCCATATGCCAAAGTCGGCGACTATGCTCTCTCGACCCAGGATGCTGATAGTGGTGGGAGCAGCCATTGTGACAGTATCGCTTGGTAGTTACACTTGGGCTGAGGGGCTTGCAGGCTGCGTTTCTCAACTGCAGTTTAAACAACTGTGGTCAACAAAAGCATTATAAGACTCTGAATCAAGGCCGGACATACCTTTATAGTGTTTATCTTTAAGAGTCCAGTGCCTGCTCAAGATGACATAGCGCCGTCGGAGTTTTAACTGGAGTCTAGTTAGTTAAACCAGGTGGGGGAAAGGGTGGGACAATCAACGTAAGCTCTCACAATGAAAGGTGAAAAGACTGCTCGCCAGTCAAGGGCCAAGTGACAAAGGAAAAGAAAGATTCAATAGATCCAATCCTCCACAGAGCTTGATTGCCTGTGACTGTGGAAATTGTTGCTTGGTGACTCGAATTCGAGAGCTGCTCATCCAGCCAGTCAATAGCTATTTTGCCTCAAAATACCGCCTCCGAGCTCGCTCGTCAGATACAAGAGCCTTAGCGAGTTAACTAACTAACTAGCTGCCTGCGACGAAAGAATATGTGTTTGGATAGCCTATCCAATGGGCCTAGGATGCGGTAGATAGCTATACTGACCTTTTGAATTGTGTGCTCGCTGTCTCAAAAGTCCCTCAGCGCATGTCCGATATCGGCCAGAGGCCTTAATTCACTACTGTTTCTCAGGCTCCCCTAACCAGCCAGCTCAGCTTCAATGATCTAGGGTCGTGTTTGAGGAAACCGATCTTGATAGGGTTTAATGAGAGCTCTTTTCTGATGGGAGAAATTTGCGAATCATCATTTTATGCTATCGAAACAGTTGAACACTCCGAACATACTTCGTACAGAATTTACATTTAGCGTCTCAAGACAGTAACTACCCATTCACAAAGTATCACTTATCCATTAATACCGATAATACCCATCATTACGCCCATGGTGCCCTGATTGAGAAGAGTGCTGTTGACGACCACCACCGCGGCCTCTGTGATAACCACCACCGCGACCACCGGAGCCCTGCGAAGGGTGGGATCTATCTTGGTAGCGCTGTTGCCTGTCCTGAAACGAGTCCCTACCACGAGCGGCCTGTGGATGATAGGAATCCCGTTGTCCGTATGAGTTACCATAACCCCCACCACCGCCACGCGACTGTTGTGGATGATTCTGCGGTCGATAATTATCGAATTGATGGGGCGGTGGGCCGCCGCGCCCGGACCCGGGAGGCGGTGCATTCATATATTGCGGTGGCTTGAAGCTTGGATCAAGATGAGCGGCAAATGGATTTGGGCGATCACTAGTATACGATATCCGACCTCTGCCCCTTCCGTTCCCTGAGTGCAAAGGCGCGCCTCCGAATGACCTTCCAGAATGTTGAGCCTTGGACTTTGTAGTCTCAATGTCTGCCCTGTCAAGGACTGGTGCATTGAACTTCACACCACGGAGAAGCATTGATTTGTGAGTGTACATAGACTTGGGTATATCATAGAGAACACTAAAAGATTCGGTTGATCAGTATTCGACTGGAGAAAGCGGAAGATGAAGAGAGTAAATTCGCACCTAATTGAACGGTCCTCATCCAATCTGGGAAGTTCGATTCCGTCTATGGATGCTTCCAGGGAGCTATGAGGGATATATGCTTCATTACGCTCAACCTTACCTCCAAGTCCTTCACTAACCCGCATGTTAAGTTTAAATTTGGGAACGTCCTGTTTTTTGGAGTAGAAATTGGCGACCAAATCCTTGTATAAAGGGTGCCGGTCAGAGAAGAGAAGCACGTCCCGACCCATATCATTCCGGGCTTTCTCATCATCCGTCAGACGATGATACCGCTTAGCCATGGCGGTCAAGAGGCGGTTCTCATCAATAAACGGAAGCAAAGCAACTCCTTGCCATGCAAATTTTTTTCCATTAAGGTCAATAGGGAAGTCTTCTGGATAGAAATCAAGAATTTCGCTCTCAGGATTAGACATGAGATCTCGAAAAACCTCTGGAATTGCATGGTTGGAAGCCGCAGGCAAGACGCCCATGAGTTGTTCGAACGGTCTGAAAGGGGTGCCCTTATTGAACTGGATGTCCATTTGATCAAGGTCTACAAAGTCCGCCGCAAAGGGGGCGTAATGATAAGGGTAGTACCAAGTCCATGAGGGACAACCTTGGAAGTAATACAAAAGGACCCAGGCGAGACCCTCCACATAAGCTCTTGCTACTTTGTGGCGAAATTCGATGTCTCTAGGATCCACGTGGAATTTTTGTTCATAATATCGGTCAGCGTAACCATCTTCCCAAAGACGCACCGAGTCCTCGGGTAACTCGTCCTTATCCTGAGAAGGTTTTTCGGTTTCTTCTTGCCCAGTGGTGGTATCTTCTTCAAGTACATCGGCTTTTCTTTTACCTAGAGCGGAGGGAGAAACAGCGTTTGATAGGACTTCTTCGGGCATTTGGACACTTATGTCGGCATCAGCATCAGCATTACTCGTGGGCGATTCGTCGTTGCCAGAAGAACCTGAAATTAGTTGACTCTTTAGAGCAGCGGCAGCACTTTTGTTTGCCATGTTCGCTTTGTAAATAGCCCCTCGATTCACAACCATAGCATGTGTTAGTTCTCGCTCTGCCCTGGGCAATTGTCCTTTGCTCGGAATAAATAAAGGCATATTTGCGGGGGCGTTGCCATCCATATCTTTACCGCGACGTGAGCCAGGTATCGAGGTTTCGTTATCCATGGAGTGTCGAGGCCTTTTTCGGTCGTTCTCTTCTTGTCGTTGTTTCTCTTGCTCTTTACGTCTCTTTGCATTCGCATTCCTTCGTTCTTCAGTCTGTCGCCGGCGACGGAAAATTGCATCTTCTTGTTTGGCCAATCCCTGTAAAATTAGCTGTGCACGTTTTAAATCGACGTGACCGTCCTTAGTCAGGTAGCCTCCCATCATTGGGATGTTGTCGCGCCATATTGCGATAAGGGTATCAATGCCGTTTTCCCTTATCTCCAATGAGGGCAGGTGAGGTAAGAAATCGTTACCAACGAAGAAACACATAAAAACCCAGTCGTCAAGAGCTCTTTCAAGATCAAAAGGGAACGGTTGATTGGGAACAGACATTTCGGCAGCTAGATATTCTCGAAGGACAGACACATGAAGCCAAATAAATGGTTTAAGAGGCGTTCCTTTTTGTTTTTCATCAAATTCTCCATTCTTTTCCTTGGCTTTTCCCGTGCATGCTTCAGCAATGTGGCCTTGTTGCCCGCAAAGCCGACAAGTCCTAGCTTTCGATTCCTGAAAGAAAACATCTTCTCGGAGTACTCGAAAATGGGGTTCATGGGTCGCGAGCCCAAGCATGATTAGATCGGCATCCTGGAACGAGTAAGCGGGAGTCAAGCCAACGGGTACCTTGGAGACATACCAAACCATAGATAACATGGCGCGTATTGGGATCATGTTCAGTGCAGGATCTTTGGGATCGAATAAACTCCATGATTTTATGCTCTCCTTCACCAGGGACAGTAGCATCAGAAATGATGATTTTGAGCTAGATTAACGTTAATGCTAATTATGCCATATAAGATAAGGACACTAACCTTTTCCCAAGCCGGATCCGTATTCAACTTGTATGCGACCCAGTAACGTAAGGCTGCTGAGAGAATGTCCATGAAAGGCGTGCCAGGAGTAATGACGTTGCTGTCCCAAGTTTTCTGAACTACCTCTTCAACCAGGTCCATGTCGCCTTTTCCTCGGCTCTGCTTTCTGAGTAATTTTGCAAACTCGGCTTTCTTCTCATCAGCTTCCTTCGCTTCCTGGGCGGAGCGGAACCGACGAGAGCGCTGCTGATTCATCTTCGCACGGGGAGCTACACCATCTACAAAGCGGCTTAATTAGTACCATCGACTATAAGACTAGGTTTCTAAGAAACCTTAAGAAGTTGGGCGAAAGAGAGAGCTCTACCCCCCTTGGCGACTTTGCAGAACATCATGATAAGACAATGTAGTCGTCACAGGGGAGACAACCGAGCCCCCGCTCTATAAATCCAAACCTACCAACAGCGATCATCAAAAGCTTCCTTGGCCTGACCATGTTCACCACCCTGTCGGTATATTTGAAAATCTCAAGCATCATCTCGCCTTCGTTTGCTGGTGGTGGTTTACCCTCGGGGTGCGTGCAGGGGTGTACTATCCCGTTCATATCGAGATAGAGGTTGTCCATCTCTTCGCCATTCGGGTTGGGTTTTGTCGTATCCACGGGAATCTCCTCACCGTCGATTTCGATGGGAACCTCCTCCACAACTGCCGAAATGATTTTTGGGTACTTGGTGGATAACCACCGGAATAGGGCCGGAACACCCATAGCGGCGATCCAAACCGTCAACTAGAGACGCGCCGGAATGTGTGAGGGAAAAGGTTTTATAGCAACCTTGGAGACTCACTCCATGGGATAACCTGTAACTGGGAGAAAGTCGACCGAAGCGACAGTAGACTCTGGAGCGAAAACCCAGAGAGTCCGCAAGCTCGAAGGTGATAAGTTCGAGATCAAACGCTTACCCTAAAACGGATTTTGACCAGCTAAGCGGATAATCATTTCCCCTTCTCCGGCCGACCAGGCGCCCGGCGCCTGGGGTGAGGTCGGGTCGGGCACAGGGCTCAGACCCATGTGACTTCACTAGCGTCATCTGGGTGATTGTTTGGCCGGTGGTCGTCCTGTTGGAGGATCCAGCCAGGGCAACAGCTGGCAGGTTGACGATTCTTGAAAAGGCCGTTCAATTGCCTCGATGCATTTATATAATAGCGAAGTCCTTGGTCTACGATGACCATGCTGGTATGCAAATCGGTAGCCCCCAATGTTTCGAATCCTTGAATCCCAGGCTCCGGCCCGACAAACGGCCACGAATACAATCAATACGCTCAGCAGTCGATTACAGAGTGCCACACTATTAGAAGACCGTAGAGCTGCAATTCTCGGCCTACGCAGTTTTGCCAAAGAATATCCTGCCTCGGTTGCTTCCGGTGCCCTAAGAGGCCTGATCACCTCTCTCCGAAATGACGCCGAGGACGTTGATACCACAAAGGTGGTCCTCGAGACCTTGTTAATGCTGTTTGCTCCTGAACAGAGTAGTGTTCGTGCCCGAATGTAAATCGTGCCACGATTCGGGTGAAGGTACTGATAAATGTGATTTATCTAGCCAGAGGCCTCCGACGAGCTCGCATTGTGGCTCGCTGATGAATTTACGCAAGTACGTTTGGTTGCTCCCGAACACAACAATGGTAATCTCTCTGATATTACAGGCAGCGGCAAGATAATATTACCATACTTCTTGACCTTCTAGACCCTAGAGACTTTTACTCTAGGCTTTATTCCCTTCAATTGATTTCCCGGATTTCAGCGGCGAGGCCCGAACGTACTCAAGAATGCATTTTTACGGCTCCGCTAGGCATCTCAAGACTCGTCAGTGTTCTCGCGGACGCACGAGAGCCTGTGCGCAATGGTATGTTTGACCAAGCCATTGAACCTGCTTTTACGATTGCTTGGCTAATCCGAATGTTGCTACGTGCAGAAGCATTGCTCCTCCTTATAGCTCTGACCCCCTCGTCTGCGGAGCTGCAAAAGGTTGTTGCGTTTGAAAACGCATTCGATCGGATATTCTCACTCATCGAAAGTGACGGTTCCTTGACACAAGGCTCAGCTGTAGTTGAAGATTGCCTTTCCCTTCTGGGAAATCTGCTGGGTCTTAATGCTTCAAACCAATCGCATTTTCGTGAAACCGGGTGCATTAAAAGACTGGCGTCGCTACTAGCTGGCGCTGTCGAAGAACAAGAATCGGGTAAAGACTTGCCGGAATGGACTTCAGAGCAACGGGGTAAGAACTTGTGGGGAACTTTGGCCATAATTCAACTTTTCCTTGTTCGGGGCGGTATGAGCACACCTATCAACCAGATGGCATTCTGGCAACATGGCGTTATGCAACAAGTCCTTCGGATTGCATTTAGCGAGGAGTTCAATGTTTCTATCAAGGCGAAGGTTTGTATTTCATTTCTTACAAGTGTATTAGCCTCAACTGACATTTGATAGGCATTGACAACATGTGCTGGTTTGATTGATGCAAACTCTGCATTGCAAGAGAAGTTTGCCAACTTGGATGTTATGGTCGTGAATCATACAGCCAAACAAACCCCGAACGGGAATCCCGAAACAGATGTGCCGTACCAACTCAATGTAATTGAAGCACTTCTCAGACTCGCACTTCTACAGGCGCCAATTCAATTGTTGGATGCTCGACTTGCTGCGTGCGAGTGCCTTCGAGCGTTCACCGAGAATCACGCCGGTATCAGAGCGCATTTCCTACATCGGGCAATAGACGGGCACACGAGTGGTGAAGATCAAATTCCCAACATACTCACCATTCTCGTTAATCCACCTGAAAACAAAAGCGGGGACCCTTATCAGATCTGGTTGGCATCTGTTTTATTGTTTCACTTGATACATGACGACTCAGAAATGAAAAGCCTCGCGATGAAAGTTTCAGAAGGCGATGCGTCGAGAGGAGAAGAAGTAATTACCTGTGTACAGGCCATTTCTGGAAGTTTACTGACCGGACTACAACGGAACGACGATATTAGGATATCTGTGGGCTATTTGATGTTGCTCTGTGGTTGGCTCTTTGAAGATCCTGATGTTGTCAATGATTTTCTCGGAGAGGGAAGCAGTATTCAGAGCCTCATCCAGGAGGCAAAACAATCTATGTCATCGAAAACAATACTTCCAGGACTCTGCGCACTCCTGCTTGGAATAATATATGAATTCTCGTCCAAAGACTCCCCTATTCCCCGGACGACTTTACATCAGTTATTGGTGGGACGACTTGGCAGGGAATTGTATATTGACAAGATTACAAAACTTCGGGAACACCCCTTGGTCCGTGATTTCGAAGTATTGCCTCAAACTTCCCAAGGCCATTACGATGGCGGCTTACCGAAGATTTTCTTCGACAAAGTCTTCATTGACTTTTTGAAGGATAATTTTAGCCGCCTCATTCGAGCGATCGATCGTGAGCCAGGAATTGAAGTTCCAGTGACAGCAAACGGCATACAGAAGGGCATATCACGTGAACTCGTGGATTCGCTTCGGACTCAAGTGGAAGATAAAACTCAGACAATCCAAACAATAGAGACAGAGATGCTATCTCTGCAAAGAAAACTGGAGCAAGAACATCTTGACCATCGAAGAACTCGAGAATCTTGTGAGGTTGAGCTTAACCGAATTAAACATGTCAATGATATGCTTCAAAAGACACATACGGAGGAATTTCAAAAACTAAAGGAAAGTCATGAACGTACCAAAAGAGAGTTGGTACAGAGGCATGGTGAAGAAACACATGCTCTGGATACTAGGCTTAAGGAGATTTCAGATGACTACGAAATGCGAGCAACAAGAATGCGAGGACGGAATGATGCGGAGGCAGCGGACTTAAAAAATACTATCCAAACTCTCGAGACGAACCTCACAAAAGCCAGTAAAGACCATATCCAGGATCTACAGATTGCGCACGAGGAGTATTCCTCAAAACTATCATCCCTAGAGGGCCGCTGTAAACGGGCAGAGGAACGGGAGGAAGAACGTCGAGAACATGCCGTTAAGCTTGAAAGCGAGTTACAAAGCGTCCAAAACGAGCTTAACAAGTTCAAAGCCGATTTGGAAGAGAGTGAAAAGGCCCGAAGCACCGCCCAGGGCGAGCTTGATGACTTGTTAATCGTGTTTGCAGATTTAGAGGCAAAGAGAAATGAAGATAAGGTGAGTTTTCAGATCATTTCTATTATAATTTTTCATATTATTGATGTTGCATTAGAAACGGCTCAAAGCCCTGGGACAAGAAGTTTCCGATATCGAAGATGACGGTGACGATGGTGAAGAGGAAACCGATAGCGAGGAATCATAGCCGGCTATGGTTAAATAACCACATGGCCGGGGGATTGAGTCTACGGTCACCGAATTTTTCTCTGTGGCTCATATTACAAATTCCCGCTGTTCCTATTTTATCCTGTTCAAGAGCCCGTCGTAACCATCTTGTATTAGTCATGAATCCTCTATTGGCTTTGATAGACTTCCGCGATTGACATTGCAAAACTGAGAAACATTTGCACCGTGTGCCTTTTTTAATTCAATATGTAGAAGAGCCTTAATATCTTTTTGATGCCACTTCCAACCTTTTGGGCTGGCCTCAGGAGACGGCTCGGGCTAGCCTTGACCGGGGGAATGATAATCCGGGGGAGTGTTGAGTCATGGATCCCCAAATTTCTACCCCTCGACCTGAGAGTCTAAACATCACACACAAAGGTAGACATTTTTCGAAGCTCGCGACTATGTCTATCGACTTTCCGAAAGAAGAGGGGGTTATCCTCAAACGCTGGAAAGAGATTGGCGCTTTTGAACGGCAGATCGAGCTATCTCGCGGCAAAAAACCGTACACATTCTATGATGGACCGCCGTTCGCGACAGGCCTACCCCACTATGGCCATCTTCTGGCCTCTACAATCAAAGACATCATTCCCAGGTACTGGTCTATGAAGGGCCACTATGTCGAGAGAAGATTCGGCTGGGATACGCACGGTGTACCTATCGAATACGAAATTGACAAATCCCTTGGAATGTCTGGGTCCGAAGCAGTCGAGAAGCTTGGCCTTGCAGAGTATAATGCTAAATGCAAGGCAATCGTTATGAGATACGCTTCCGAATGGAGACAAACCGTGGATAGACTTGGTCGATGGATTGATTTCGATAATGATTATAAGGTGAGCTTCGTCGTATCACCCCAACCGATTTTGAAACTGACTTGTGTAAGACAATGGACACCCCCTATATGGAATCTTTGTGGTGGATTTTCAAGCAGCTCTACGATAAAGATGTAGTTTATCGTGGGTATCGAGTTATGCCGTTTTCTACTGCTCTAAATACACCATTGAGTAATTTCGAAGCGTCCCAAAATTATCAAGATGTCCAAGACCCCGCTATTGTCGTGTCTTTTCCGCTTCTCGATGACCCCCAGATTAACTTGTTGGCATGGACGACTACTCCGTGGACGCTTCCATCGCATCTTGGGCTTGCAGCGCACCCTGACTTCGAATATATTAAGATTCACGATGAGCAATCAGGGAAAGATTATATCTTGCTGGAAGCATTGTTAGGAACTCTCTATAAGAACCCAAAAAAAGCGAAATTCAAGATTTTGGACAGGTTCAAGGGTTCCACTATGGAGGGGTGGAGATACACGCCGCCCTTTGACTATTTCTATGAGAAATTTAAGGATGTCGCATTCCGAGTTTTAATGGCGACATATGTCACAGCAGAGAGTGGTGTTGGGATAGTCCATCAAGCACCTGCTTTTGGTGAAGATGACTACAACGTTGCTCTGAAAGCAGGCGTCATCAGTGACAGGAGGCTACCGCCAAACCCAGTTGATAAACATGGAATTTTCACCTCTGAAGTCTCACATTTTTCCGGACTTCATGTAAAGACAGCGGACAAGGCAATCGTTAAGCATCTGAAAGAAGCCGGACGTCTGGTCGTGGAAAGCCAGATCACCCACAGCTATCCATTTTGCTGGCGCTCCGATACCCCTTTGATTTATAAAGCAGTCCCAGCCTGGTTCGTTAAAATTGATCCTATCATTCCGGCAATGCTCGAGGGCATTGAAGGATCATACTGGGTTCCATCTTTCGTAAAAGAGAGACGGTTTGCCAGTTGGATTGCAAATGCCAGGGATTGGAATATTTCAAGAAACCGATTTTGGGGAACACCCATCCCACTCTGGGTCAGTGACGATTACGAAGAGATTGTGCCTGTGGGTAGTATTGAAGAATTGAAAGAGCTGAGTGGTTATACTGGAGAGTTGACGGACCTTCACCGCGATAAAATTGATCACATTACTATTCCAAGTCGGAAAGGCAAAGGTGTGCTGCGCCGTGTTGAAGAAATTTTTGACTGTTGGTTTGAATCTGGCAGCATGCCTTACTCGTCGAAACATTATCCTTTCGAGAATGAAGACCAATTTCAGAATTCGTTCCCTGGTGATTTCATTGCTGAAGGTCTGGACCAAACACGTGGTTGGTTCTACACCCTGACGGTTTTGGGCACCCATCTTTTCGGAAAGCTTCCATTCAAGAATTGCGTGGTCAATGGGATTGTGCTTGCAGAGGACGGAAAGAAGATGTCCAAAAGACTGAAAAACTACCCTGATCCGACTTTGATCATGGATCGCTATGGATCTGATGCTCTTAGACTGTACCTCATTAACTCCCCCGTGGTACGGGCTGAACCATTGAGATTCAAAGAATCAGGTGTCAAGGAGGTCGTCGCGAAGGTACTTCTTCCTCTGTGGAACAGTTACAAGTTCTTTGAAGGTCAAGTGGTTCTTTTGAAAAAGGTTGAAAATCTCGATTACATCTTCGACCCATCTATGGAAGCGACCAATACCAATGTCATGGATCGATGGATTCTGGCAAGCTGCCAAAGCCTTCTAAAGTTTGTCAATGAGGAAATGGCTAGTTATCGCCTTTATACCGTCGTTCCACGACTTCTGGAGTTGATTGATAATACGACAAATTGGTATATCAGGTTCAATCGGAGACGCCTGAAGGGTGAACTCGGTTTAGATGATACCAAACACGCGCTGAATACGCTTTTCGAAGTGCTGTACACTTTAGTCCGTGGCCTCGCCCCCTTCACTCCATTTATTACCGATACCATCTACCTTCGCCTCCTTCCCCACCTTCGAGAACATACCGATGATAACCGTTCAGTTCACTTTCTATCCTTCCCGGAGGTTAGGGAGGAGCTTTTTGATGAAGTTGTGGAGAGACAGGTGGCTCGCATGCAACGGGTGATTGAACTCGCTCGTGTTTCGCGTGAACGCCGATCAATTGGGCTAAAGACGCCATTGAAAACTCTTGTAGTTGTTCACCAAGATCAGCAATATCTAAATGATGTGCGCTCCCTTGAGCAATACATTGTTGAGGAACTCAATGTCCGCGACCTTGTTTTGTCAACTGACGAAGCAAAATACAATGTTCAATATAGAGCATCAGCTGATTGGCCTGTTCTTGGCAAAAAGCTGAAAAAAGATGTACAGAAGGTGAAAAAGGCACTACCACTGCTCACGAGCGATGAGGTCAAGAGCTATGTTCTCAATGGCAAGATACTAGTGGATGGGATTGAGCTCGTTCAAGGTGATCTGGTGATTAGACGGGGTCTAGGAGAGGATGTCACCTCTGCAAACTTCGAAACCAACACCGATGACGATGTTCTCATCATCCTGGATGCCGCTTTGTATCCTGAACTTGCATATGAAGGCCTCACTAGAGAGATTGTTAACCGAATTCAAAAACTTCGAAAGAAGGCTGGATTGGTCGCTACGGACGATGTCAAGATGGAATACCGCGTCCTTTCCGACCCAGAAAATATTGGAATCAGTGATGTTTTCGAAACACAAGCAAACGACATCGAGAAAGCACTCCGACGACCGGTCGATAAGCATGTTGTGACAGAAGTTGAAGGCCAAGCCCCCGACGCTGCCGAAGAAGGAATCATCTTGGAAGAGGTGCAGGAGGTACAAAAGGCAACATTCTTGCTTAGACTCTTGACGCTGTAGAAAGCCAACTTTTCGATATTGGCCTGTTTTAGAATTCAAAGCAATATCTCAATGTTTCTTCATGGAAATATCCATACATTCCCACCCTTGTTCTTGTTTCAACCTCAAGCGTATAGTAGAGTAAATTACATATAACCTCGTTCCTATCGATGGCTGAAGATGTAGTTTTATTTGCGATTTTTCAACGCCGCCTGCATCGAGTTTGTCAGTGCCTTTTGTTTTTTTTTCTTTTCCCCAGGAGGGTAGGGCATGGAGCTGGCTACCAAATAGCAATCCTTCAACTTCATGAACTGCTTCTTACACATGTCTTTCGTGACGGCATTATACTCGGCGAGAACACAATTTCCATACACCGCAGCCTGCAGGTCAAGATTAACCCAGGTTGAGCTCGAAACCAGAGGAGAGACCACATACCTCGGCTGAGCACTGCGTTGCAGCCTGGGCGAATTTCTCAATCGGCCTCGTCCTTCCAGGCATGATGTCGGCAATCCCAATTGAAGAAATTTTCTGCTTTTGTCGACTTCAATTCTGGCTTCACCTTTCTTCCAATCCGAATCGGGTGGGATGTGCTTACATAAGTTAACTAACTAGTTAACTAACGTTAAATTACGACCTAGCTAACTAACCTAACTGAATTCAATCGAACGGGTTGGATGGTTTGGCGTTTGGGAGACAAAGCCGAGAACAACAAAACATTGAGACTCTCGTGAGGAAAATTGGACGACTGGGAGCGGATTCATCGAAGGAACTGTAGAAATAGATGTCCATTCTATGCTGGTGCATGGTTTAACCCTTGTTGGGGTATAACGGCCTCTCTTCATTACTTCCATTCTCCTTTCTACGTTTTCCTCTCGCAATGACTTCCTGTCGCAATCTGCAGACAACGCGCCTCATGTCGCGAAGTTTTCGATGCCTCCAGTTCCCGTAAACCACGAAATCGCATCAGCTGAGAAATTGGCTCTCAGCGATCAAGGTCAGCTCAGTCGCGAAATCCATTCTTGCTTTGATCTATGTCAGTATTGATAATTGTGTTGCAGATGTTCATCTCCTTTACCAAATCGTTACGCGAGCCGAACAACATTCCGACGTGGACAAGCATACGTTTCGAGCGCTTTTCGAAGAATACCATGTCGTACTATCCGAAAATGGAATCGAACCGGAACTTGATCAGATATGCCTCCGCTTTCTCTTCCTGCTGGGCAAGCACTTGCATGGGAAGAGCCTGTACGTACGGTTCGAATCGCTCCTTTTCCAGATGGGTATACAGATCTTCACCGATCCAACGACGAACGCAAATGGACTATCATATATGGAATCAGAGAGCAAGGTGGAAACCGATTTCGAAGCGCGTGAATCACAAAAACTGCCAAATGGCACAAACGGCCCCAAGAGAAGGCAGAGGAGAGCCTCTTTCAATTCGATTTATGATGCGCCAACAGAAACCACTCACTGGAGTGTCAATAGACCGCCGTCTAGATCATCAATGTCGAAATTGGATATAGAAATTGGTGACGATGGTACACCGCGACGAAGAAGGAGGGCTTCGCTGAGCGCAGCTGAAGACAAATACTCGTTTTATCCAAACTCCTGGTTTATTAGAGACCAGGAGCCTCATAACATGCATACAATGCAACAGTCTAAAGAATACGAAGAACGAGGAGGTCGGCAACAACTTATGCCAGATTATGACGAGGAATTCGCCGTTGCGTCCGATGTCTCCGACCAAACAGTTCCGAAGCTTCCAGTGCCTTCGGAGTTGTTTTATCAACCATCTCTTTCCAACTTGCTTATGGATGCTTCAGTGTTTAATGCGTACCGCGAAAAAAGGATAGCACGATATTTGTTGTCACAATGGCGAGAGCAAACGAGGCAAAGGCTGCAGTTTGCTGAGACTATGTACCAGATATCTGTTAACCAAGACAAAGGCACTCTCCTGCGACAAGGGTTTGATGAATGGCGGTCCGCTCTAGAGAATAAACGTCAAGAAGCCAAATCCGAACGGTTTTTCAAAAACCTAGAGGCGCGAGCTGTGCGCGCGCGAGATCTATACTTATTGACCAAGGCATTTACTCATTGGGCACAGGTT
The DNA here is from genome assembly GCA_001430945.1 of Amauroascus niger. Classification (NCBI taxonomy): domain Eukaryota; kingdom Fungi; phylum Ascomycota; class Eurotiomycetes; order Onygenales; family Onygenaceae; genus Amauroascus; species Amauroascus niger. The sequence continues at coordinate 27,540 of LJPK01000122.1, forward strand.
GCTACTGATGAAATCAAGAGAACCAATGCAGCGCGTCGACATATCCTTAGTATCAAATATTTCAGTGCGTGGAGAGAAGTGACAGCAGTGAACGAGCTTAAAATCCAACGCTTCACTCTGAAAAGGCCCTTCACTTTGTGGAGTTTAGGTCTCGAACAAATCCGAGAGGATGAGATTGCCGGTGATGAATTCCACCGTGCGAGTTTGGTCAAGCGCACGTATTGGCGCTGGTTTTGGTCTTTTTGCTACAGGAGAGCGCCGCAGCGAGCGGAACAACGCATAAAACAACGCTCGCTAATATCTTGGCTTCGGGCGTTCAGGAATAATAGGGAACGGGATAGCGAGATAGACTCCAGGCGCAAGAAAACACTGCTAAATTCAGTGCTACAGAAGTGGTCAACAAAGGCTCGCTCGGTTGCCGTAGCGCAACAGAATGCTGATAACTGGCGCTTGGATCATCTTGTGAGAGACAGTTTTACTGAATGGCGTGTTCAACACAATCTTGGAGCAGCTTCTGCTAGGGTGACTAAAATGATAAACACTAGAACTCTGCGCTTTTCGTTTGATATGTGGGCCTACAAATCTTACACGGAGCGGCTCGCACGAGATGCTGATCGCCAGAGAGTCATACACAATGCCTGGACGATCTGGAATGACAGGTTACGATGTCGCGCCCTGGCGATGCGGACTGATGCACGTATCATTATGCAAGCACTTTATAAATGGGTTCTGATGGAACGATTTCGCTTTACGACTCGGATTAGGGAGCGACGATTGAAGAGCACGATGTTAACGAAATTAATGGATAATTCTAGCGTTTTGTATACTCAACTTTTGGGGCGAGAGCGCGAATTACGGGATCATAGAAAGCGGGAACTCACGCGATCTATATTTCATCACTGGCGAGAGAAACTTGCTGCCCAAAGACAGCGAGAGCGTGTTGCATTGGCTTTCTATGCGCCTCGTGTAGAACATGAGGCTTTGATCCACTGGAATGGCCGTCGAGATCATCTTGTCAAATTGGGAACTTGGGCGAAGAATGCACGATATTTCTTTTTGACGACGAAGTCGCTCAAGCGATGGCGAGTGGTCGCACAACAGGAGTCGAAGAAGCGGAAACAAGATGCTTACGCGATGATTAGACGAAAAGTTAAGATTAATCTGGTTACAGAAGTGCTTTGTACTTGGCGATCGCGTCTTGATGCCGTTGCGGATTTGGAGTCGAAAGCAACGGAGCTGTACCAGCAAAAGAGGTTTAGGAAGGGAACTAATCTGTTCGATGGGTGGCATTCGGAGACCATGAAACGCCTAAAACAGGTGTCCGATGCTGATGTTTTCTATAATCGCCAATTGACCTACAACCACCTCAGTGATTGGGCGGTATCTTGTAGGTTATACCAATCTCAAGAAGAAAAGGCTTCCCGGTTTCTGGAGCTACATGTCGCTTCCGTAGCACATGTGCATCTTAAAAGACTCAGTTTGCGCGTTTTCCAAATCAGAACCGACTATGAAAAGGCGGACGCGGCGAATGATCGTATTCTACGAAAACATCTTCGAAATATGTTGTTCCATTGGAATGACAAAGCAAGGACTTTGCGTGTAGTCAAAGACGATGCTTTTGCGCATACTATCACCACCCCTGGCCCGCGTTATGACCTTCAAGCCTATAATGAAGTGGATGATTGGGCAGACCCGGAGTCGACGCTCCGAGTAAGCGACCTGGGTCGGGAACCTGACCTCACCTCACACACGCCTGTACCGACACCTGGGTATCTGACGAGTCCATCAAAACGAGCTGCGCGAGCCCGGTCTTTGTACCAAATATCCACCACCCCGGCGACGCCTGCGATAACTCCGTTCGCTGTCAGACTAATGGCAGCAAGGGAGCCTCCTCGTTCACTCCCTGGACGGAGAACTATGTATGCTCGAAGCCCATTAGCGACGAATGTTCGTTTTGCGATCGATGAAGAATCGGAGCCGGAATCGCCCACTGAAGGTAGATCAACGAATAATCGCAAGCCGAGCTGATGACCAAAAGTGCTTTCCTCTTGCTGCAAATTTGACTGAGCGTTTTATCATTTTCTCGTTGTGTTCAATATTGGTCGGCGTATTGGGTTTGGAATAGGTTGATTTTCTTATATTGGATCCCTGCTTGGGTTGCATGAACTGACGAGTCCTGTATGCTTGGTGTTTGGGAATAGCATGTCTATTGTGATATTACTGTGATATATGTGTATTTGGTTTGAATCCAACAATGGGGTCTTGTAGAATGGGATGTATGCTTAGATTCGATCTTGCGGGCCTCTTCTTTTTTTTTCATACCTCAAACTAGAAGAACAGCCTGGTAATACGGAGAAGTCACAAGATCACCAAGTTGCCAAGTATAGTGTAAATCACCCGATGGGATGAAGCTCTATTGCAATTGTCCATCTGGTGCGTGTGTTGGAACTTGGGTGTTGTCTCTGTCACGCGTCCCCTCGCGAACCCCAATGGACGTCATCGTCAAAGTAGCAACGTTTCAATAGAATTCGCAAGACTGAACAATGTCACTGCAACCACTTCCTCAACAAATTCCGCATATTCTCAAAAGTTCATAGCTGACTTCTTGCATCTCATCAACCCGCATTTAAGAATAAACCTCAGTTCAGCTATGATTTGACGCCGGCAATTCATCCTGGCGTCCCGCAAGCGTGCCTATGCGGACAGTATTACCGGGGCGACCTCCAGCGAAGCTCCAAGCTCTCAGCACTGCGCTATGGGATGGCATTCGCATTATTGTAAGCTAAGCAGCTTTATCCTCGGTTACTCCAGCTATCCTGGGGATGTATTGTGCTTTATGATGTGGATTGCGAACGGCACTGATTTGTTCGTGTTTTCGATTCTGCCTAGACCTACGTCTCCGGCCGTGCGCTTGTGATCTTAGGCGGACCTCGCGAGCTTCTACAAACGATATACTTGGATGACGCAGATTTGCTTGAGGGTGTTGCGGTTGAAGAATCGTCTGGAAAGATTGCAGTATGCAGTGGGCCGGATATATTCGTCTACTATCCATACAGAATTGGAGATGACAAGCCGCAGGTTCGACAATTTTTCTCCTCAAAATTTTATGGAAATGGCTTCTAATAGAACATACTCCATAGTGGAGCTTAACATGCAGTTTCCGGTCCCTCGATCACGGAAACGACCCTATCAATACCTTGTCATGGGGTTCCTCCGACGAGCTCCTTGTGGGTAACCACCGACTTACCTTATGGCTCCTTACAGATTCGCCGCGCGCTATTTGGACAAACGAGCTTGGAAACCCGGTAAAATATGCGCTGTTTGCCCACGATGGGGGACTGATAGCGTCTACGGGCTGGTATGATAGACTCGTGAAGATATGGAGACGGCTCTCCTTCGTCGCTGATGAGGTTCGTTTCGATGTATCCTACCTCCAGCACCCCATGGCTGTGACCGGGATGCATTGGAGGCGGCCGTATCACCGCGAACAGACCATGGAAAATGTACTCTATACAATCTGTGCAGACAATAAAATACGGATATGGGCGCCCATGGAACGCCAGGGTCCTTCTGTGCTCCAACTCTGGAACGAAATCGACATGGTAACTTCGATTCAGCCGAGGCACCTCGTACCGACAGAAGAGATGAGACGATATGGATTCGTTATTGATAGTCGGGACTTTACTTTAGCTATGGAGTGTGCAGTGCAACGTGAAAACCCGAAGGATAAGAATCATCTCGCTCTCGAGCATCTCCTCGAAATCGCCGCGAAGAGTCCTGAAATCTGTGTTGTGCTGGACGGTAAAGGCCATATGTGCGCCTGGGGACTTGAAAATGTTGGCTGCAAAGTCCGGTCTCCCGCGAATATTTTCAATATTGCTCATGTCGAGGGCGTGACTTTGTCTCATCCTTCGGCAGTACTTCCACATGAGGATTATGCCCAATTTCATCCTTTTTCGGGCGGGATAGTCGACGACTCCTTCACAATTCTAGTTCACTATTTTGACGGGCGCATTGAGTGGCTGGATTCTAAGATCCATATCCTCTTCGATCCCGCCCCAAGGAAACAAAGGCTGGTTTCGAAATCTATCTGGTCGGGCCATGGGGGCCCAGTGAAAAAGATTGTTCGGACGCCTGTTGGCAAAATTATAATCTCTCGTACGGACGATAATAAGGCAATGGTTTGGCGGCAACGATCCTCCTACCTTGGTTCAGCCCTTGTCCAACAGAGTTCTCTTTTGTCTGAGCTACACATCCACCGGACATTGCTACTAGATGATGGAAAATTTCTAGTGAATTTGCATCATAATGCGGTTTCGCTCTGGGATGTTCGTTCATTTCATGGAACGATGCTTGAGCAATGCGGTTTTCAACTAAGTAGCAAGCCACTGTGCGTCTTGTTGATCCCTACGACAGATGCCAAAGCCTCATTGGTGTATGTAGCGGCCATTGGCGTCGATATGGCGGGTATCGCGTGGGAAATCGCTCTCCCTGGAGACAACGGCTCTGCTAATGGGGCCAATGGGGCCAACGGACTAAACGGAGACCACAAATATCTGCGTCAATTCTGCAAATTCAATCTCGGAGTCGAAGAAGACGTCTCGTATATCATCCCCGTTGACCCCGCTGGAAGCCGAGTGAAAACGTCCGGCTTCTTAGATCTCTTTGCTACGGATATCGCTCTTTCATACACTCACAGTGGAACTGTCAGGACATGGACAGCCAAAGTGGACAAACAAAATCAAAGAATCGACTGGTTATTAACCTCTACCGTCGAAACAGGGATTGTAAATCCTTCTCTTGCCAGTGCGACATCGATGCGTAAAGTTGCATTTGTCAACCAGGATCGCGCACATCTGAGCATCTGGGATACAAACGGCGCACAGCTCGAATTTGAAGAGTATTTCTCGCAACAAGATATCATTCGAGACCTGGACTGGACATCGACACCGGATCTCCAATTTATACTTGCTGTTGGCTTTCCCCGAAAAGTGATACTTCTTTCGCAACTTCGGTATGATTATCTCGACGCTGGGCCTTCTTGGGCTCAAATTAGGGAAATCCGAATGCAAGACTTTACACCTCATCCGATTGGTGACTCTTGCTGGTTGGGCAATGGAAATCTAGTCGTCGGAGCTGGCAATCAGTTATTTGTGTTCGATAAGAGTATCGAAGCAAGCCACCAGATTGTCACTGCTCTTCGCATCCCGTCTCATAAATCGGACTATGTCGATCTATTTCAAGTCGTTAGCCGGTTGAACGGTCCATTACCTGTATTCCATCCTCAATTTCTTGCTCAGTGTATCCTTTGCGGGAAAACCACTTTGGTACATTTGATACTTATCAATCTTTATCGAAAGCTGAAATTCTATCCTGAAGGAGATCATATTGACGGTTTCTTGGATATCCCTCTCGATAGAATTTACGAGAATGCAGATGTACGAAATCCCATCCCATCATTCTACCGAGTGTGCTTTTGAAAGCTGACATTAGTGTAGATAGTGCAGCGGATGACATGGAAGGAAATGCGCTCATCTCACACGGACTATTCGTTCCAAGATGATTCTCATGTATTGGACGAAACCGTCGCTGCTTCTCTGAATGAACACTTGGCTCGCATTGCCCTTCCCCAGCTCTCAAGCAGGGAACAATTCCGTTTGGTGAACATTGTGGAATGTGTTTCTACTGTCGAAAAGCACCGTCGGTCAATGGACGATAATGCGGCACGGTATTTTCTCTCCTTCCGGCAGCATATGCTCCGAAGAAGCCAGCAAGTACCGGAGCTTTCCACCGTATCATGGCGAGAGATCGTATGGGCATTTCATAGCGATAGCCATGAAATTCTTGCCGATCTAGTTTCTAGGCAGTTCCATGGAAGGATGCTCTGGGAAAGTGCCCGAGAGAGCGGCCTTTTTATGTGGATTACTGACATTAATGCATTGGTACGTACCCAGTTTAAGGCATAATCTTTAGAAATTTGCTAAGTTTTTCAAAGCGGGTGCAGCTCGAGGTCGTGGCTCGCAATGAATATGGAAAGACGGATGAAAAAAACCCCGTCGACTGCAGCTTGTTTTACCTGGCCCTAAGAAAGAAAAACATTCTACAGGGACTTTGGCGGATGGCAACCTGGCATCGCGAACAAGCAGCAACGCACCGGCTTCTGTCCAATAACTTTAAGGAGCCACGGTGGCAATCAGCGGCTTTGAAGAATGCTTATGCGCTACTGGGGAAACGAAGATTCGGTTCGTAGGTCATGGTCAATATTCATGAAAAAAGCCCGTTGCTGACTACATTCTGCAGAGTACGCAGCCGCCTTTTTTCTGTTAGCGGATCATCTACGCGATGCCGTATACGTGTGTATCAACCAACTTAAGGATATTCAACTAGCAATTACTATTGCACGTGCGTACGAAGGCGACTCCGGCCCGGTGCTTAGGGAAATTCTCGAAGAAAAGATCCTTGTAGATGCTGCAACTGAAGGCAACCGGTGGATGGCAACGTGGGCGTTCTGGAATCTAAATAGACGAGATATGGCGGTACGAGCATTGATTGTAAGTTCAGCAAACGTGTCCAGAGGTCCAGTGAACAACATTGTGGTGACTAATGTTGTCTAGTCGCCTATTGAAACACTTCTTCCTCCTACACCCGGTTCTCCAGGGAGCTCTACTGGAATTACTTTACACGCAAAATCCTATCTGTCCAACGATCCAGCCCTCGTTGTTCTATACAAACAACTCCGCGAAAAGACGCTCCAGACGCTCAAGGGAGCTTCCAAGGTCGCTGCCGGAGACGAATGGGAGTTTATCCTCCGCAACGCTCGTCTTTATGACAGGATGGGATGCGACCTGCTGGCGCTAGACCTCGTCCGCAACTGGGAATTTCTGAGCCCTCTCCGCGTCGACAATTTCCCATCACGCTTGTCAGTGGAGCTAATGGACAACGTGCCTAACCCGAGGAACCTGCTGAAACGGAGAAGCAGCTTGGTAGTTGCGGATATGCCCCTGTCCCCTGTGTCGCAGGATGGAATGAGAAAGGCAGCTGCGGACGCTCCTGATAAGCAGGCACCCGGCGGGCATGGGGCCCATCCTCCGCCTACCGTGTTTGAAGAGCCAGATGCAAGTTCTTTGCTTGATAGTTTTGGATTTTAGTGCGTGGGATAGCTCCCTCTACTGCATTGTTCTAGGTATCCATGTCATCGGCGTTTAGACAAAGTTTTGAGGTCCTCCCATTGCCGGTTCCTCTTCTCTGTTTCCTCTTTCGCCTCTTCCTCTTCACTACCTCTTCCTTGTAGTCTGTTGTTGTCACCTTTATCGTACTCGACATTGATGATTCGGCCACCTAATCACCACAAACAAAGCTTTGGGCTTCGTCATAATGTCGGCTGCGTTTGTGAACATGATGGCTACCTACATAGTTGTCTGTTCTGCAGCCTTTTGGTCGTTAAGACCCTGTTGGTTGGTTGGTTTGTCAATTGTCCTGATGGGCGCTTAAAATAACCACGTCAACCAACCTCAGCTAGAAATAACTAGTTAACCCCTCCTCCTTCACAACAACATCCCTCAGCGTCTAGCCAGGGCAGTTATTTATAAAACTACCCCTCTCTGATACCCCACTGGATTTGATGCCCAACCACATTGAATGGTACTGATCTATATTCAAGCATTTCACACTGAATACGTCGCGCAGGAACTCTCAGCTTCCAGAGCCTACACGACAGCGGCTTTATTCTCAACCTCGATGACTCCGACATTTTGTATCATTGCGATAATTAGAGGCTGCACAGACATAGCCACTAGCGGGATCTGTGGATCATATCATGATGACGATTTGCTAGATTTGGCCAGCATACTTCCCGCGAATAAGTTCAGTGTTTTTACCGCCAGTGGCGTCCGTACTCTGGCAAGCAGGCTCGGGTTTACTTTTCGGGAAATATAACTACATGTTACTCCCGCCCAAGGCCCACTACATGGCGTTTAATTATAATTAGAGCCGTGAGAGTGTGTCTGCGTTTTCAGATCACAGCTCGATTACAAAAGACCTGGAACAATATCTGAATGATCAGCGCTCAGTGTCCAGCTTATCCAATGCTCTACACTGCCTCTTCTTCCTCTTAAGTGGTATCTTTACACCCGCCTATGTATTTGTCAATATCGAGTTGTGTCAATCTAAGTTCAATCGAATACCATCAAGATGTGCGGGAAACAGGAGGGCAGAGTTATACCACCTCAACGACCACGCACACCGGACCTGGAACAGAAACGCCAGTTTTCAAAGGACTTTGAAGCCGCCACAAAAGCCTACAAACTCTGCCCTACTCGCGTGTGGTCCGTCTTCGTCAACCTTTTGCCGATTAACCAACCTTTCAAAAAGGACGAACACCACCACCTTTGCAGCCACGACTTCTGTGAGCTCTCTATACGCAATTTTACCTCAGTCCAGCAGCGTCATGAATGTTTAGAGGAGTTTAAATGCAAACCTTTGATAGGCTATTTTAACACGCAAACACTAAATCAGACTGTCCTGGCCGGAAAGTCCGCAGTATGGAACCTCGAAGGGACCAATGTACTCCCGCGTTCTCAACCGTTTATGGCCATCTCCCACGTTTGGTCCGACGGAACTGGAACGGGTATTTGGCGAGCCGGGCAGGTCAACGAATGCCTTTACTCATTTTTCCGGAAACTTGCATACAGGTTTCACTGTGAAGGGATTTGGTGGGATACGCTATGTATCCCACCCGACAAAGCCGCCAGGGCCATGGCAATTCAATCGATTCCCGCTTACTACGAATATGCGCGGATAACGCTGGTTCATGATGTTTTTCTCCGAGAGTGGCTTTGGGATGGCGCTGAGAGTGCATGCATTGCAATTCTGTTATCACCCTGGTTCAGCCGTGGCTGGACCGCTTTGGAGCTGGCAAAATCGCGGAGAGTGAAGGTTATTTTCAAAGGGTTGGAGGGATTTGTTATCAAAGATCTTGATTATGACATACTCGATAAAATCGATAAAACTACGCATCCCTCTCATTGGGCAGGGTCCGAGATGATACGAGGTCTTCGAAAAGACGTCACTGATCTCAACGCGCTCCTCACGGTTCTGCAGCCTCGTCGCACCTCCTGGCCTAAGGACATGGCGGTAATTTCGGGACTTCTTCTGGGAGTTGATATTGAGCCTGACTCCGAAGATGGGGATATTTTACAACAACACATATTCAGCAGGGTGATGGTCAAAATTGGCCGGCTTTATCCCGGCCACCTCTTTCATAACATTTCTACAATGGCTGGCGGAGAGAGTTGGTGCCCGAGAACACTCCTCAAAATGCCAATCGTAGAACCTGGCATGGAACTTGAAGTTGACCAGAACATGAACGTAAGGGGCTTATGGAGATGCATCTACATTCCAGGCCCAGTAATGTTTGAAGACCGTCTTGTCTGGTACGGCGTACAGAAGTATACGCGAGACAGGCTGACGCAACACCTGCAAGAAGCAGATCATTGCATACTCTTGGTGGAATTACCGGCTGCCGATCAACCAAACATCGCAAACAGTGAACTAAAGAGGGCACTCTTGGTGAAACAAGGTCAAAATCCGACAGACAAATGGGTATTTACTTATATTGGCGTGGTAAATTTCAACCCACCTTTGTCCGAAGATGACCTCCTTGCTCAAAAAGCCACCTCCGAATCGAAATCGGTAACAATTCAGGGATATTCGGAGAGACAGTCCACTAACAGGGTGATTTATACTGTCGAAGAAGGGTGGCCAGATTTACATCAGATGGTTTGGACAGGAAGTTGCCGACCGTGGTACATTGAAGATAATAATATTAATGTACAAGACGACCAAGGACGACAGCCGCTACATTTGACAGCTGAACGAGGCAACTATGAGATAGTGGAACTTATCACTACTAAACCAAGTTTCGTTGCTTATCCTGACTCTTGTGGGAGGACGGCGCTACACTACGCCGCCCTTGGTGGTTCTGTACTTACCATCGACATACTATTGCGCAGAGGATTTGAAATACAGGCCCAAGATCGTGACGGAAACACTCCCCTACACGTGGCGGCTGAGCAGGGGCACGAGGACATTGTGCGAAAACTTCTGAGGGCGATAATGGAGACGACGGGTGTCGTAAAATGGAATAACGGGAAAGGCCTTACACCCACGCACGTCGCAGCTTATGTCGGGCATGAAGAAGTGGTTAAACTCCTTATCGATGCAGGGGCTGACGTCGAGGCTGCGGTATCGACTTTTGGATGGACACCTCTCCATTTTGCAGCCTTGAAAGGGAATGCCAATATCGCTGAATTGCTCCTACTCTTCTATGGGGCAAGTGGAAGGGTACGAGATGATAAGATCGGCTGGACTCCATTTCATTGCGCTGCGGTCTCCAACAATATGGCAGCCATGCATCTATTCTATGATCACGGTACTGAAATCAACACAACTGATATCCACGGCTGGACGCCACTCCAGTTAGCAAAGGCATTGGGACATGACATTTCCTATTTACAACTCGATGATGATGCTGTTCGAAATTGGTCTAAAAAGAAATGCTCGCTGTTGCACCACATGGCAGCATATGGACCGGATGCTATACGAAGAATTCTATTCAATCCGGCAGATATCCAATGGGAAGGGCTCGTCGGGGCTATTGATGTCAAGGGCCTTCCCGTCAAAAAGAATGCTAATCGTCCGTCGGTTTTGAGTTTTGCTGTTACTGAAAACCAGCAGATAGTAGTGCAACAGCTACTCGAGGAAGCAACGGACGTCAACCTGTTAAATGACGACATGAAGACTCCACTGCAAATTGCAGTTAAGAAGAATCTTGTGGACATGGCCAAGTTTCTTATACAGAAGGGAGCAGATGTGACTGTAATCGACAAGGGTCGTAAAAGCCTTCTGCATTATGCCGCAGAAGCAGAAAACGTGCAGATGTTCAATCTGCTGAGGGGAACTGGAAAATTTGACATCGAGTACAAAGATTCCACTGGCCAGACACTATGAATCTGTAAGGAAATACCGGATTTAAACCGTATTCCTTCCCGCCGTTGGAAACCCAAGCTGCCAACAAGAGAGAAGACCGATTCAGAGCTCTGATATCGTATCGACTCTCTGGAGACCCTGTTGCGCACAATCCAAGAGGAGCGGCTTCGTATCTGCCACGAACTCCTTGAAAGGGGCGCAGACTCTAATTTAAAGACAAAGAACACGACGCCATTGATGGTAATACGATTATTGTCAAAACTCTGCTCAACAAACGTGCCCACCCCAACACTCGTGTTGAAAATTGGACTCCCATCTTGTTGCCCCCAAACGTTTCCTTAGAATTGCTGAGGAGAATTTCACTCCATACTACTTCAGATTTCTTGTGCGCAAATGATGTAGATCTTCGAAGATTATAATTTTATTATCCAGTGCCAAAATAGCCACTCTTGGAAATATATATTTGGCTGGTGCAGAAGCGACACGCATAATTACTTAAAAAGGACATTATTCGCATGAAGAGTTGTTTAAGCCTTGCAGATTTTCCTAATCGGGGAACTTTTTACGCTGATATGGTCTCGTATGGTCGGAGCCTAACTACCGGTGACAGTGCAATGTTTTGAAAATGCAACAATATCATCTTTTCCTTGCCAAGAATTGCCAGATTTGGAAATAAGGCTCTTCCTTCTGACAGACCTGTATCGAAGGCCAAAAGCCTTACTTTCTGATCCTCATCGGCCCCGCCCCTGGCTCCCCCGGATCCGGTACAGAGATATAATGCTTTCCTCCTGCTCTTGTCTTGCTATCAGCAAGTCTTCCAACCAGACAGTAGAAGCCTCTAGTAACCAAGTCTTAGAAAGAATGGCTTGCGGCCAGATTAAACCACCCACGAACTGCGACTTTCGCACTGGATACCGAACCGACGGAACGTGTTACACGTACAAGCTCTCGGACTGCGGCGACACAGCCTGCAAGTACCCCAGCAGCTATGTGCCGCCGCAGCGGTGAAAGCACAAAGATATTCTAGCGGGCTAAATCTTGCTTTGACGGGAACAAAATTTGCCGACGCAGTTTGGAGATATTGTAAAGTAACAATACTGTTGATATTGTCATCTTAATTCAACATTTATCGTTGTGAACCTTCTCCGCTTCCCCTCCCATCAAGCAAGAATTCTCGAATCTTTGAGAGGCTAAAGAAGTCATTCTCCCGGGTTGCGTAGACGGGACCCTCCATTGCCCAACCAACTGTACCCGCCTTGAGACCTAGTTTAGCCCCTTCCCTCTGACATGAATCGAAGTCTATAATTACAGGATTGTCCGTCTTGTCCATCATAATATTTGATGGATTAAGATCATTGTGTATGAGTCCCAGGGTATGCATGTGTCTGACACCACTCACAATCCCTTGTAGACAAAGGATTCTGTCGAAAGCAGTTGTCTCTTTTAGCCTCTGCGAGAGGTTCATGGGATATTTGACAAAACAGAGCCCCATTATCCTGCCAACCAAGGTACCGAGCAATGTTAGGGTGCGGGTGGCTTCGAAGCACTTCGCATGCTTCCACCTCGGCCAATATTTGACGGCCTGGCTCCAAGGAAGCAGGAGTGTCGCCATAATATAGAAGGCTTGGCTGCTTGATGTAAGAGTTTGGAGGTAAAGAGTCAGGAGCTGGAGTGAACTGGGGGTCCATCTGCGGCCAGACATTTTCTGTGAAGATTTTGTTGATCCTTAGTTGACTGATGTCAACTGCGGAGGATGAAGAGGCACGCCAGTTGGCTCTAGCATAAAATAACTCGCCATCTCGTTGCAAGATCAGCTTTGTATGGTCGAAGACAAGATCGCCGTCCTGTTCCACGAACGCTTCGCTCTGCTCGCATATCTCCATAGTAGCCATATCTAATTCTAAGTTGAATTAGTTAGACAGTAACATGAGATAAATATGGGTGAGTCCTACTGTATTCGTATTGGCGCGAACGGAGCGCAATGACGCGCGGTGATGCTGGATAGTCCAACTGTCCTAGCGTATGGCTGGCCAAAGTGGCAATATGGTGGTCTCGTGGCAGGGGCAGCAACCTAGAGGCATATATCTCTCTGTTGGAACTGTAGTTACAGAGCGAGAACTTGTTGATAAAGGCAGCGCCGAAAATTGAAGGACTGCAGAATAACCTGGGGGCGCCGGGGTGTTGAAAGAATTATTGTCGTCTGCGTGAGGTTGAACTCGAACATGTTGTAGTAGGCCTTTTTTTTTTCCAGTTCACTGAAGGAGGGAAAGCCTTCCATATTAACGTTTTTTGAGGGCATCCTTGGTCAGCCAAGGAACACGGGCGCCTCGGGTGCCTCATCTGTATCCTGGGGGCTGGAGATGATAACTAGGCCACCAAGCAAAGCTGAGATGCACCCCATAGTTAGTTAATCCTAAATTGGGATGCCAAGACTCCATCACCTCCTCCCCAAGACAAGACAACAACCACCTCATCCCAACAACCGTCCTGTCCTGATTCATGATGTCTTTTGCAAGTGAAAATTGGTACTCTCTTCCGCCGCTGCTAGATCACGTCAATGCCAGACTACTTGAAAATCCTCGTCTGCGCGCGAGAGGACCATCAACGCCTGACACCAGCTGCCCAGCCTCACCACAATGGAAGAAGGAACCAAACTGGGAGTTCAACGAGGCTAAGAAGAGCGCAGAGAGGAAAAAAAAGGAACTCGATGAGCTTATCACCCAGTGTGATGCTCAAATTGCGAAACTGACCAAATTGTCGTCGACGCAGAATACGCTTTGATGGCGACATGAGGATTCACAGTCATTTTAAGGAAGATTTGCGAAGTCAGGTCATCCGAATCCTTACTGACTTCAGAGCCACGAAGGATTGGTTCAAAACCGAGTCTCTGGAAGATCCTACTGTCGTAACCTTGAAGCTCAGTGACCGACAACGCCAGTCAATTGCGAGACAGCTTGCGGAAGAGGCTGCCATGAAGAAGTCAATAGGCGACGATGGAGATTATGTGCACATGGAGCCCATGGAGGATGGCCAATTTACAAAAGAGCAGAAAGAATATTGGCAGATCAGGAATAGAGTGTTCAGCACAAGATATAATCAGCTTGAAGAAGGACGAAAGGCTCTGTGGACCCTATACCAGAAATCTAGGGGGAGTCGTTTTTGCAGACAGACCGCGGCCATTTCCCAGCCGAGCACACGCCCGGTGACAAGGCCACAGCAGGTTGCAGACCAGCTTCAGCCACAAGATGGGAAAAAAGCAAGCCCTAGACGGGTACAAACAGTTACACGGCGAAGGACGAAGCAGGAACACCGTCAACGCTTGATGAGAAGTGCAGACATCACCAATGCTAACATGGCGGTGAGCTTCCCTCAACCATCATCATATCAGCCACCAACTGCAGAATCCGACCATTTACGACTAAAGCGAAGCGGGGCCAACAAGAAGCCTCAACACTGCTCCATACCCAAATCATTGGAACAGTGTGATAATGACTGCTTGTTGCATCTCCATTCGATGTGTGGATCAAGAATATCCAAGCCCGGCAGGCAGCCCGTCAAGAACAACATACCAAAGGCCTCAGGCGACATTTCTCTACGAAGGAGCACACGGATATCGAGAAAACCAGAAAGGTTCTGTCCTGGCTAGGTGAATATTCACTATAATAGTGAGTCACCATCTAACCAGTCAGTAGTTGTCAAAGTTACTAATGACAAGAGAGGGTTGTTTGATTAAAACAAAAACACAACCACAGCTGGTTCCTTCTGCTGGAACCCGCGTTGCCGCTCCCTGATCAACCCCACCCTTTCCCTTGCACCCTGATACCGTGCTTCGAGATCGCTTGCGGCAACAACTTACCGAAGAACCTGAGAGAGAAGAGCTGTGTCAGGTGAACACCATGGCGTCCATGTCATGGTCCCTCCGGCAAGGCCGAAATACTTCGCTCCCTCCAATCTGGGTGTAAAACAGGTAGTCATGGCCGTTGCGTTTGTCATAGGCCAGCGGGAAAACTCCTCTAGGAGAAACTCCAGAAGGTGCTCAAAGAGCTTCGGGGCGGATGAGGTAAATGCGATGGATGTCGATGGCTCATCGATCCAGGGCTTGTTTTGAGTGTGGCAAGTGGTACAGTCGCCCACAGGATGTGGGAAGACAATTCCGGAATGACCATCTACGTTATCTTTCAGACCATGAACTAACGAGATGCAGGCACACCTAAAGAATATTTCAATGTGGAGAGGACTGCAGGTGAAGCAAATGACAGTTCATCTGAGCTGTTTTTTCCGAGCTGTCTCGAAAATCTCAAGCTGGAGGATGCCGTGCTTAATACCGAGATAACTCTACCAGAGTGGGGGTGGGAGAACGTTTGGAGTGGAAAATGCCAAAACCCACTTTCATATTTAGAATGTAGCCGATGAGTGAGTCGGCATAAAATGCAGGGTTATTAACGATGTGGATGCCTAGCAGTGGATTTTTCTGATCACGCGGAACCTGGTCGGTGACAAAACTGCTTCAGGACAACATCTCGTTAGGGACCCGAGTCCCTGACATAAAGATACTTGTGTTATGGAAATGGCATCATTTCCAGGTGAACAGATGTATAGGGTTATTCAACCGTCCGGCCTCTAGACTTTTGAAGAAGCGCTGCAAACAGTAGCTCTGTTAGGTGTTCTTACATTTCCAGTGACTCTGGTTCTTGCATTGATATATGAGCAATAGAAAGAAAAACCAGCTTTGTCACAGAGCTATTAGATCCCTTGTAAAGCTCCGGCCCATAGTAATATTCAAAGTATCCGTTGCTGCTGTCTGTCGACTTGTTCAGATCCTCTGGAAGGAAGCCTATACAGTGCTTCCCAGAATTCGTTTCCATGCCAAAGACTTCAAAGCTGTTTTCAAACCCTAAATACCAAGATACTAGTGCCGGTACTAGTCTACGTATGGCGACAACAGAATATAGTCTTTATCCAGAGTAATTAAAACTGAATTTTTTTTATTGATCAGTCTGATGATTCAATAGAGTCAAGATGATTGTTGTTGTCTAACTATCTGGCTTTGCTGAACACACCAAATCTATCTAGAGATTTTTCCCACTAGTGAGCCAACCAATAAGAGCCGATTTTACTGCCGAATTTCCAATTGGGAAAGCGGTGAGACCTATTTGATTCCCAGGGCGTGGATTGGATTGCCGAATCGGGCTAGCCCGATCAGCGCGATTCTCATGACAGGCCGGACGCGTTCCAAATCCCGAATCAGATCCATTGATTGAAAACCAACCGATTAGTCATGGTCGATTTGATGGTTGACAAAGGAGCTGGAAATGAGGCATCTCGACCTCCTCACTGTGTGTTGGGGATGGATGACGGTATTCCCTTAAAGACGCTGCGGCCAGTTGCGCGGAGAGGGCCCGAATGAATAACATCACAGCCATTATGGCTTCAAATCAAGCATCGTCGGATCCGCAGAACGTTACCGACATGGCGGGCACCTCCCCTTTGGCTCCCGACTCTTCACGGAGCACGCAGTCGGTAGACCAAGAGCTTCATAGCTATGACGGCCGCGACAATGACGCTTCTGACCTCGTCACGTCTCCTCCTAAAATCTCCGCACAGAGCTTCACACCTCGCTCTCTCCTCGTTGGCCTCGCCATCGGCACACTTATCACTTTCTCAAATACCTACTTCGGCCTACAGACCGGTTGGATCAGCAGCATGGCGATGCCCTCATCGCTCATTGGTTTCGCGGTTTTCAAATCCATCGCGCCATATCTTTCTTTTCCATTTAGTCCAATTGAGAACGTGCTCATACAGACCGTTGCCGGTGCAGTGGGAACTATGCCACTTGGATGTGGTTTTGTTGGGGTGATTCCCGCACTCGAGTTCTTACTGCGAGATGGTCCTGATGGGGAGAAAGGTGGGGAGGAACAAGGCGAAGGGGGTCCGTTAAGATTGGGATTCTGGAAATTGGTAGTTTGGAGTCTGGGCGTATGCCTTTTTGGCGTGGTTTTCGCGGTCCCATTAAGAAAAGAGGTTATAGTGAGAGAGAAGCTAAAGTTTCCCAGCGGAACGGCTACAGCCCTCATGATCAAGGTCTTGCATGGCGGTGGACAAGAACCTGAGAAGGGCGCGGGAGATAGACCAAATGCGGAATATCAGGAAACGGAGAGGCTGCTTGTTAGTGAGCCTGAAACGTCTGCACGACCAACTCTGGCAGATAACCGCGATCATAGGCAAGATTGGAAAGACAAGATCAGACTACTGGTTCTAGCGTTTGGAGTGTCCGCCTTCTATGTGAGAGTGCAATCCAATTCAATTAGCCACAGCGATTAGCTCCGGGGGAACTTGTTTGTATTGACGTTTTAAACAGACTCTTCTTTCATATTTCATCCCAATACTCCGCAATCTGCCCATTTTCGGGTTGACGCTTGCCGGCAAATGGCTCTGGACTCTGAATCCATCACCAGCGTACGTCGGCCAGGGCATTATTATGGGTTCTTCCACTTCTCTTCACATGTTGGTCGGCGCTATTATTGGATGGGGATTCTTGTCCCCTTTGGCGAAAAGTAAAGGGTGGGCACCAGGTCCAGTCGATAATTGGGAGACTGGGAGCAAGGGCTGGATCGTTTGGATATCATTGGCGATTATGCTGGCTGACTCAGTTGTGAATCTGGGATGGTTAATCCTGAGGCCCATAATACATTATGCACCGGCAATGTTTCGTGCACTCCAGCACCTGACAAATAAAAAAGGGTACTGGAGGGAAATTTTCAACAAGCCTTCGAACTCAAGAGAGGGCTATATACCTATTGGGCATCACGAGCAACATTCGGACTCCGACATGTCCAAGGGAGATCGCGACGAAGACGAAGCCCCTCCTTCGGAACTCATATCCATGAGAACTGTTACTATCTTGCTTCCATTAACCCTAGTACTCAACGTCATATGTATGCACATCGCTTTCGGAAGCATTATCACACCTTTCTTATCAAGTCTTGCAACTCTCCTTGCCCTCGTCCTCTCGGTCATGGGTGTCCGTGCTCTAGGGGAGACGGACCTGAATCCCGTTTCGGGAATTAGCAAAGTCACCCAACTCATCTTCGCTCTCGCCACGCCCTCTTCCAGCCATACTCGCCGCTCGGCTATCGTAACAAATCTCCTCGCCGGAGCTGTTTCTGAAGCCGGCGCCCTACAGGCCGGAGATATGATGCAAGATTTAAAAACAGGACATATTCTGGGTGCGAGTCCGAAAGCCCAGTTTTATGGCCAGTTAATAGGCAGTATCTTCGGTGCCGTGATTTCAGTCGCCGTATACCGTCTATATATCAATGTATACGAAATCCCGGGGGATATGTTTCAAACTCCTACAGCATATGTTTGGATCTTCACCGCGCGGCTCGTCACGGGCCAAGGTCTTCCTGATATGGCGTGGCAAGTTTCAGGCATCGCAGCGGCCATTTTTACCATCACCACGATTATTAGGATCTTTGGCGCTGCGCCGATAAGACGAGGAGAGTCTGCTCCGTCCTGGAGGGCGTGGATCCCTGGTGGGATTGCTGTTGCTGTGGGGATGTATAATGTTCCCTCATTTACACTGGCTAGAGCTATTGGAGGGCTAATCGAGCTATGGTGGCGCTGGCGCCAGGAGACAGTGCAAAGGAGGGAGCAGGTCACTGCCCGGGCATTGCATGCTAGTAATAATGAAGATCGAGAAGGCGAGAGCAGCCTTACTCGTTCGCAGGATGAACGAACCGATGCTCAGAGAGCAGATAGTACACAATCAACGATTGTAATCTTGGCTTCAGGCCTCATCCTCGGAGAAGGAGTTGTGAGCATCGTCAATTTAGCACTTGCGAGTGCTGGGGTACCGCATCTCTAGCACAAATGAAAAATGCTGGCTTCCTCTGTATGGTACTTCGGTGGCTTTGTTCGGGTCTATATAGGAAATAGGCCCTTGCATGCCAATGATATTATTGACGGATTTCTTCTGGACACAAGGTGCCACGATTTGAACAGCCAGTTATCCAGTTTCACTGCACTATATCCAATTCATTTATTGAGGTACATACAAAAAATGTCAATAGACAAAAAATCCTTTTAGCTCCCCAAATTGTCACGCTTCATTTTGCACAAAATAATGAGGATGATAGTTGCAAAAATCCGCAGAGCCAAACGGATAAAACTAAAATTCGGATAGGCTTCCACTTCGGTCGTATTTGTCCGGGATAATATAAAAGAAACGATCCTAAATTTAGGGCATGATTTAATTAAGGACCCAATTCCAACCGTTTTCAAAGAGTTGATGGAAGGCTCAAGTTGGGATGGGAATGTTGTAGAAACGAAAGGGACTTTTCGTACTCAGGTCGAGGGGGCCAATATACAACAGGAAACAACAGATAAGTTGTGTTTCCTCTAATGGCTTCTTCCACACATAAACCAAAGGGGCAACACGAAAAGTGTACAGATGTGGTTGTGTTGGAAAATTGAGGCGTTAAATCCAAGGATTCGGGCCATTGCAATGGCCCGATACGGAGTACAAGGCCGACAAATCATTCAAAACCAATATCACAATCTCTTGGCAAAAAGAAAGGTTAGACATAAATGAAATGCTACAAATAAAATAAAAAGGAAAAGATAGTTCACTTGGGTATCGCCAGAGTCGCATCATAGACCATCGTCTCAAGTTCATCCCGTCCACAGGGCAAGAATATTTAATAAAATCGTTCAATATTTATGGTGATATATTCCGCTCGGAGGACCGGGACAATTGTCAATATTCTCACTGAAAGGGAAGATTTCGACTACTGTGCTTGTCCAGGCACAGGTTTTCTTCCGACTGGGCCCAACAACAGAGGAATACTCTGCACTGGACGTTGTGCTGGCAGATGAGCCGGTTGTTCCACTGGTTGTATTGTTGGGTTTTCCGGCTTTTGTGCTGGCTGATCGCTAGAGTCGGCATTTTGGACAGCGCTACCAAGAGCACTTGGTCCTGGATTCGGAGCAGGGACTCGGCCTACTGCACCAGCAGCGCTATTGCTTCGTTTTCGTTGGGTTTCCGGTATTTTCGGCTTTTCCATTCCTCCAGGTCCATAGGGCCCAGGACTCATTGATCGCTGCTGTGGAATATGGGAACCGGGACCAGGAGATAATGAACGTGGGATGTCTGGGAACCGAACAGGAGACATTGGTCGGATCGGACCAACATATGGACGATACCCAGTACTAGGAGAAGCGGGACGACTGTTGTGTTGTAATCCAAAATGTGGTGGCCCTTGTGGAGGTGGTCCACTAGGAGGAGGCCCAGGAGCAGGGGAATTACGACCGCCGGCCGGGGACATTGGACGACCGTTTGGTCCACCGATCGGTGGAGGACCACGAGGGCCAGGACCAGAAGGAGAGTTACGAGGCCGCGGTTTAACTGGTCGAGCAGAGAGACATGTTCTTGGGGCAACGCCTTGCTGAGAGCGGTCAAGTCGAATACAAAGAGCCTAAATGATTATCAGTCAGTCTTCTGATCAATGTTTTTATCGCGAAAACCGAGTACATACCCATCCGTCATCATATTCATGGAGCAGGCGTACTAGTTGTCCAGCTCGAAGTTCGAGTTCGTCATCCATGGAAGGAACAAAATCGAGTTGTACACGGTGCACATTGCTTGGACCAGGGCCCCCCGTTGCAACTGCTGCAGCTGTAGTAGAGGTGACGGAAACGGAGTCTATGCTCATGGCCGGACTTGGCGGAGGGATATCCATCATCCATCCGGCAGGAGGGCCAGGAACGTGTTGCAAGGTCGGCGGCTTCCCACTGTGACTATGAGCGGCTGTATCCATTGCAACAGAGCTAGTAGTTACAGCGATCCCGGTTGCCGCAGCTCCGGTGCTCAGGGCCTCTGGAGTAGGTGAGCGCATGCCAGAGACTTCCGGGGAGGGGCTGTGAGCTTTCAAAGGATGAATAAGAGGCCCGGTGGCAGATGTCGGAGAAGAAGCACCTGATCGGGGTTCAAATGGATTAACGGGATCATTGAAAGGATTCGAGGTGCTGTCTGCCGTCTTGGGTGGAGCAAATGTGCTTTGGGAATCATTACCCTGTCCAGTGAGGTTACGACCACTGACGACACCAGCAACATTTATCATGGCCGGGTTATTCTGGCCATGTCCAGTAAAGTCTGGCGAAAACTGGGTCACAGGCCGAATGTTGAGCTGCGGAGGGGCGGATGAAGTCATTTGCTGCGGTGGTGGTGGAGAATACACATGTTGGGTGGTCGGGAGCGGTGGCATCGGCTTCTCGTTATCGATCTCTCCCACTTGTTCATTCTTCTTGTTCTTTTTGCGAATGAACAACAAAGCTGCACCTGCGATAAGGCCGACCAAGGCTATAATTCCAATCGCGAGACCCGCTTTCGCGCCACCGGAAATACCACTTGAAGCTGGAATTGCTGTGGATGAAGGAGTCGACGTGATTGACGACAATCCGAGCGCATCATTGTCAACTATTGAGGTTGGAGTAACTTCTGATGTGGTTGGAACTATTGTTGAAAAAGACGTCCGTGTCGCCTTGGCTCGCGAGCTAAAACCATCAGTTGTGATGTGTGATGATGTTTCAGTTTGCTTAGGAACTGGCTTCTTTGTGGGTGTTGGTTCGTCCGTGTCGGATTTATGCGACCGTGTATGCTGCAGGGGAGGTCCGAGTTCCCCGCCGCCGCTCGTCTTTGCTGGTGTGCCTTCTGTCGAATACCCACCAATTGGACCGTCGAATGTTGGATCGGCGGTAATATAGATGACTGACACGACAGTCTCTTCTTTGGGCCTGGAATTATTAATCAGATCGAGAATCTCGTCCCGAATGCGCCCGCGTCTCTCAATACCCTCATGCCGGCGTGCATGGTGTCTATGCCGGTGGTGAGGCATGGCGGTGAGGTTTCAAACCGATGACCGAGTCGACGCGAACCGAAGTCTAGAGATGCAGCAGCCAGTGCGCTCAAACGATACTGATGGCGGGCTTTGTTTGCAGATTGAGTAAAGGTTTCGTCGTCAGCAAGCATATATTTGAATAACACTCATATATCCGCCCAGGTCTGTCCCACGAAATCGGTTAAATCGTGGATAATATTATGATTATTCTCTTTGGTGCCGATGCCAAAGGAGGGGAGGACTGCACTGGTAGTATAAAAAGAGTGACTGGCAAGCGATCAGGCCATGACCAAGGAGCGATTGAGCCTGAAAACTGCGATGAAAATGAGTGTCGTGGGTTGGGAAAAGGAATGACTGAGGGCCGCAGCGAAGGACAACGAGAGACGAGAGGGGAGGAGGAGGAGGAGGTGAGAGGAGAAGCGAAGAGAGGGAGACTGGATGTTGAGCCTGAAGAAAAGCGGGAAATTAGCTTGACGGTATCATATACGGTCGTTGAGTAAAATTATTTCAAGATGTTTTGTTTCTCGTATTGAGCGAAACATGGCGTTGGCGATGCTCATTGGTCAATGAGGGAGCAAAAGAGTCACATTTACGCGCTGTTTCCAGGCCGTCCGTCGTAATTATGGGATAACTTATAAATAGCCCTTCCTTGTCTTTCAATTCATCCATTTTGTGTCCCGTCCCGTCCATAACCGGGCCATTATTGCCCTGCCACCGCAACAAAAGGCGAAAACACAGGGCGAATTCACACAAAGCAGGGCGAGCTGCCGAGACCATCTGGACAAACTGACTTATTCTGCGCAGCCCTTTGTCACTGAAACCGCGACCGACTTTGTGTGTTGTTCAATGTTTTGTCTCTCAAACAACCGCGTGGCTGGCCTAGCGTGTGAAGTGGAGAAACATCGACCCTCAATCTTCGCTCTGACCAACCCGAGCCCATTGCTTATTTCGCATTCGGATAAGCGTCAGGTACCATGTTTGCCCGCCATTCAGGGGTGAAAGTTAAATGAGCGTAATTATGGAGAACCCCGGTATGTATATATGTACAGTACTGTACGTAAAGTTACGCTCGCTGGAAGGAGATGCTTTAGCCGCAGAACCCACGGTTCGTCCTAGTACGACCACCTTCAGAGAGGCCGCCCAATCATGTTTTGATGTGACATACTCTGTACGTGTGATTGGAAATCTGTCGATGCTCCATCGCCAGCCGCTTGACAAGGGTAAACGAAGATCGTCACACTGGCTTAAAGCAAGATACCACTTAGTTACAAGAGCTGGGAACATCGCTCCTCCGCATGGGTTAGTTATAATATGGAGTACTCCGTACTCGCACATGTTTGGCCATCCTCATGATAACTATATGATAACTACCGACAAAGCCGAGTATCGCCGGAGATATGTGATGGCGCGATGACAGAAAAGGGATATCTTATCATGAACTTTCCCATCTCAACCGATCCCAGTTTTATCCTTATCAGCGAGGTTTGTCTTGTTGTATTCCATTGTACAGGACACGTAGTGATGCGGCGCTTTTTGCATGCAGTGATATCTATGCTTAAATCGTTCAAAAAGAAAGGAAAGGGTGCTCCAAAGCCTATACTCAGAGAACACAGGTGTGTATTAGCAAAGCAGTTAATCCATGGAACGGGATTGCTTCCTAGAAAGAGGACAGACCTTCGCAGCGGACAGTCTGTCGCTACCTTCATATTTGACAAGTTTTGCGACCAAATCTCGACCAAGAGAAGATGTTCGACCCAGTATGTTATCCCACGTTTTCGCAGGGTATTCACGAAATTCGATCTTCCCCCAATCCGGCAATTTTTTCCTCGACTGTTATCCATGTTAGAATGCGCCTTAAAACAGCCAAATCAGCCTACATACCGGCCATGATTCAGCAGTAGGGGTACCCAGAGTCGTAAATATCGAGTGAATAAGCGCAAGGTCGCTACCCACAGGCCCGGCATCAAAAAGCTGATGATGTTCCGGTTCAATTGCTTCTGCAATGACGCAGCCTGCGGCCCAAAGATCCAAGCTTGTGTCATAGCATTTGTTCCCGAAGAGTATTTCGGGAGGCCGATAGCATGTGGTGCCGACATCCGTGATCTTTTCGTCAGAAGCCTCAGAAGCCTTGTCATTGGGCGACCATCCAATTCCAAAATCAGCAAGATAAGCGGGCCCCTCCAGACCACGCAGCAGCACATTCGACGGTTTCACGTCGCGATGAATGATGCCCAGTGAATGAGTGTGTGCCAAAGCACGGAGCAAGTCCCGGAGATGAGATCGAGTCTGCCTTGGCGAGAGATGGTTCCCATGAATCAACTCATCGAGCTGGTATCGCATATATGGTAAAACCGAGACGAAGCGGCTCCCCCCTTCATGGAAAGACTCTAGCAACGGAATGACATATTTGCTCGAGGCCTCCTTCAAAAGTCTGGCTTCACGTTCTGAATCATGAGGTGGCTCGGTGAGATGAGGGGTTGTGACCTTGAGGGCAACCAGTAGACCTTCGCTATTCGTGCTTCTATAGATGCTAGAAAAGAGCCCATCTTGGTCACGGACGGCCCTTTCATAGGAACCGATTCTCTCGCCTCGTCTTGACCCGATCTCCTCCTTCATCTTAGCAGACCATTCCTTGAAACTCTCTTCGTTTCCAAGCATCACATCTTGATTATCATACTCGTCAACTGCTTTCTGGCATAGGATTTGATATTCATCCTGAAAATAAAGAATGGAAATAAGCGACCAGCACTAACTTATGGCTTGCGTAGAGTTATGAGCTGATGGTCACCAACCTTGGAGGAAGCGGTTGTGTAAGCTTCCTCTTCTACTCTCGTTGCTTCAAAATGAGCCGTTGCAAATGCCACAGAGGGTGACGAGCGGCGACATGCAGTGGTTCTTGTGAAGCGTATTAGCGTCGCTTGTAACTAGTGTCTATCAACGACGGGTCCATAGAACTCGGTCGACTCACATCGACGTTATGGCTGCCAACCGCTCAGAGAAAGTGAGCTCTGGTCTCCAACCGGTCCAAGCCATGTGTCTCGCCTTGTATCCTTAGTCGATAACTATCTCAAAGAGCTCCTGTGTCAATTCATAACCAGAGCTGACTACATTCGGACCACTGTATGTAAAATGGAGACCACAGTGGGGTATTTAGCTACCTTGCCGTATCTGGGCGGAGGCGCCCGGAGTAATTTTGCTGGGATCATTCAGCCACCAAAAATAAGAAAGTATCTGTTTTGCCTCTATTCTTCCGCCAAAATAGTGTAGTAGTAGTTTACTTCTATCATCGAAGAGAGAAAATCTGCATCAAACTGCTTGATAATCATCTTCGCTCTTCTCTGTGAACTGGGCTTGGTTGCAATGCTACCTACCAAAAGGAGAGGAAAGGGAAGGGCAAATCCTTCACGTGACTGTGATGGGGATGAGCTAAGAAAACTAGTCTGAAGATGTAACTTAACTTTTGGTCGAAGATCTTGGCACTTCTGGCTAAACTTCCTCCCTTTCAATCGTCATCATCATCTTTTTGTCGTCAATTGAGTTGGGCATGCGCATCGGCTGTTGTGTGGCAGCAGGATCATTTTGTCATTGTTACCCAAAGAGTCTGGTTACTGGCTTTCATTCACTCTTTCATATCCTAATTTGCAATATTCAGAAAAATGCGCTGGTTTTGATTCAGGGAGTGCAATCATTATTGTTATCGCAATGGAGTTCTCTCGGCGGGAATATCCTGCTCTTGCAGTAAGTGTTGCAATTGATATCTAGTTATGTGTGACTTTGGTCCTTTTTTGGGATTCTCCAAACCGACAGTTATGCCAGATGGGGCGTATGCTAACTCTTTTGTGTTCACCAACATAGACCCTTTTGCAACCGAACCAAGCAGTCGCTGTTGTTGGTGAGCGGCTGAGGTCGATCAACAAGATTCATCAAGACATTGCAGATTGGCTTCAGGCATGTCGCTCTTATCGCTTTGCCTATTGTCTAGTCGCTCATTGAAAATATCCAGGAACGACGCCGAATCGAAGAAGCGTACTGCCTCGGCCTCCGGAGACTTGCGCGACGCCTCCAGCCGGAAGGGGCGGCCGCGTTTGGGTAGGGAGACAAACGGTGGCAATAATCACGAACGGGATGCTAACGGATTTTAGAGTCTTCGAGCTACCATGGCAGCGTATAATATCTGCAACAGAGTCTTTGGCTCAATCACACGAGACCCTCGCACAACGGATTGAAGCGGACGTAGAAAAGCCTTTGAGGGAATACCCTTTTAAAAACAAAGACATGAAGTATATGTCTGGCGTTCAGCAGGATCTTGTGAACCTCGCAAGATCGCTGGAAGCAGCCCAAAAGAAGGCCGGCAAACTCAAAGACAAGGGTCCGAAGGCGGCAGGAAAATCATCCAGTGTTGCATCGGCTGCTCAAGAAGTGCGTACACAATGGGAAACTAGAGCACCATTTGCTTTTGAGAAATTACAGGACGTCGATGAGCATCGCCTTAACCACCTGAGAGATGTGCTCACACAGTTTCAAACCCACGAAGCCGATCAAATTGAGCGCAATCGACTATCAACAGAGAATTGCCTCAACGCATTATTGGTTGTTGACACCGCCGAGGAGATAAGCACTTTTGCGCTTAGGGCAAGCGGCGGCCGTACAGCGGATATAGGGACCCAAGACCCTCCTGCGACAGCCTCTTCCCAAAATGAGAGTGCTCCCATGGAGCCTTTGCAACCACCTCCAAGGATCATTGACGACGCTGCTAGTCAGCGCTCCAGTCATTCTAACCAGGGACGACCCAGTCTTGGTATATATTCTCGAGTTATTTTGTTAATTCCAAATTTTACCATCTGACACGCGTTTAGCTGTTGAACAACCACCAAATCCACAGCAACGACATACACCATTAGGAGGGCTTAAGCGTCTCGGAACAGTTATGGGCCGGAGGCGAAGTATTGTACACACTCCTTCTGGGCATGCATCCCCAGAGAAAAAATTTAGGTCTCCATTCATGTCGTTTCGCCGCACGGAGTCGTCGCGCAGCTTCCACCAGGTTGAGAATCAGCCTAGCCCTCCAAACGGTCTGGCGCCCATTCGTTCCCGGGGCGGATCTTCACAGCATCGACCGGGTTCGTCCGCAACAGGAGATGCTTCCCAGGCCGAACCTCAAATAGACACGGTTCTTAACGGCAATGCCATACCAGAAGGAACAGCCTCCCAAGAACCCCATTCCTCAGCGGTTGATTCCCATAGGGATAGACCCGTATCTCCGAAGGTATGTCCGTATACCTTTCTGTTAATTTCATCTTTACCTAATATACTGTTCGTAGCCATCAACTGATGCGGATGGATTTTCTGCTAAACCAAATACGATTGATGAGATATCGAGAATACAACAAGAATCTGTCCAGTAAGTGCACCATAAGCTTTTATCTCCTATCGCGTTCTTTTACTGAATATTCTTTAGCAATGAAGACCCGGGAATCAATTTGACTATTCGCGATAAACCCATCCAGGAAGATGAAGGAGAAGCTCAGCTAGCATTAAATGAGATAGCAAGTACATTGCGATTGGTATGTGTTTCGGAGGTGATGGTCTGCTATCACTTTAGACGGTAGGATACTGACATCGCTTTAGCAAGCAAAACACTCTGGCCTCTCACGGGGCCCGGGTACGTTGCGCGGCCGCCGAGACGTCCGGAATACCATCTTCATCCCAAATTCTCCAACAGCTGGCAGCGAAACGCATAATGGCACTCTTTCACAAGCCATTCCGGAAACGGTAATGTCGCCGGCATCACCGTCACAAATTCCACGGAGCCCGCTTCCGGCTGGCACCAACCAAGATGATCACACAATCTCCGACGTCACATCCATTCATTCATCGCATACATTACATAGCCTATCTGGTCCGATATCTCACCCGGAATTGTCGGCTCCTGGGCTTAATGCCTCCATTGTCGAAAAATTGAATGCCTTCGTTTCCGGAGGAACGGTGACCAAGTCTTTTGTCGTTGGAGAACTTGCCCTCGCTTATAACCCGACAGAGGAATTATCCGTCGATCGTCAAACCATCCGTCTGGACAATTTCCAGATACTCGAACGAGTTGCGGCCAACCCCCAATTTGTCGCCGAAGCTGACAGCTGTTTTGCCAATGGTGTGAGACCTGCAGATGCCACCGAAGATCAGAAAGGAGAATACAACATCACTCTCGCACTATTAAAAAGCTTAGCACCAACAGTCGCATTCAAATATCAAGTTCACCTCGATCCCTCAAATATGGCAGCTTATTGTCCAGTCATTTTCCATCCAGTCTGGAATGAACAAGAATTTCAAGCCAGTGTCATCATCAATTATTCTTTGAATCCACAATTCATTTCGTCCAACCCACTGACATCTGTTACTTTGCAAAATGTTGTTTTGACGGTTAGCCTGGATCTCTCACCTGTTGATGAAGAGACGAAGCAGCCTCGTGAAGTAGCCCGCGCCGTAGGCGCCGCCATGCATCCAAATATCGGTGCCTTATTCAGAAGAAAAACATCTTCAGTTGTGTGGAAAATCCCCGAGCTTGAAGTCAGAGCAGATGGGGAAAACAGGTTCCTTGCGCGCTTCTCGACCACCACCAGCTGGCCACGCAAAGGCAAAGTGGAAGCCAGGTTTGATGTGGTTACCGACAACACCAGTTTACGACTGGGCATCAGTTCAAAGCTACCTATTACTCAAGTTGAAGCCAGACGAGAGGATCCTCCGACCGGGGAAACGGGTGGCAGTGCCACAGCGCCAAATGAAATATGGACGGAGCTACCGACTAAACGAAAACTATCTGTTTCGAGATATGCTGCTTTTTAATCCATAGCCGCCTCGCAGCATATCATGCTCTAAACTACATTATGGCCGTTGCTTGCCACTGGCTACGCATTGGCACTACGCATATTGGTCACAATTTCTGACAAAGGAGCAGTTTGCATCGCCTGGCCATATATTGGGTACAAGTGCCTATCTTGGGGTCACTTTGGTTTGTACATTGGATATTGGCAGCCTAGGATCCTATCTATCAAGTTTTTACTTCAACTCGATGTGTACTTTTGATATGTTTGATATTGTGTGTCGCGACGTTGGCACATACACAAAACGCGCCCCGGTCTCCTGAAAGCCTGGGAACATCGATAATATTACAGCCGATATGCTGCCGTCAACATGACTCAACGACAGCATTAGTTCGGTTCGTTGCTCGTTGATGCCATTGATCCGGCCATAAGGGATTGTGTATTGCTTATTTTGTGCTTTTCGTTCTGCATCCCCGGCCCTTCTGATGTAACTAACTTATATACATAGTTAACCCATAGTTTAGTTTCCACTTTGGTTGTTGACAAGCCAGGGGCGGTTGTTGGGCACCAAGGCCCTACTCGACATCTAGAGCAATACAAAACCCAGCTGTATAATGATTAAGTGATTCAGACTTTTGACATAGTCAAAGCATTTATTCTGGTGAATAATGAGTTGGGTAACATAGGTAGGCAGTTATATGAAACTATTCCCATTAACTAACTACATCTGGTTCTCCTAATATCAATTTTCCATTTTCCCTATTTCACAAAATCTACCTTGCTTACTACTGTATTGTTTACAAAGTGACTTTTGCGCAGTAGTAGTTGAGATCATGAAAGACATAGATTCCAATAATGCAGATATTCTGGGTTAAAATCTAGTTAGTTACTATACGGCAAAGTTTAGTGGCCGACTCACCTGGGAATTACGTTATAAGAAAGCTCCCGGCAAATGGGGTAAAATCAAACTCTCCCTGTCTATCTCATCTAACCTCTGCAGCACGGTGCCACTCGTCTGTATCCCAGAGACACGGCATTCAGGAGTTAGCATCTCTAAAAGATTTTGAACTGGGATCGACAATACTATGCTATCACCCAGTGGTACAACGGTTTCTCCCCCGGCCACCTTGTGCGCACACTCATATATTCGGGACTTCTCGAGCATATCTCGCGATAGTACACCTCTGGTCTCAGTCCCCTTTGGCGATTTCCTACAGTGCCGACAAGTTGTTACGGCTAGTGAGAACGGAGCGGCAGACGACGATGGTGTACAGCTCAGCTTTGCGATCTCGGAATCTGGCTTTGACCGAATCGCAATCGCCCTCGTGCAGTATACACAGAGGACAAAGAGGCTGGATTCTTCCATGGTTGTATCAGATTCCATATCAGACACGTCAAGATTGTCTAGATGGGCAATGGTCAATACTATCTTCAGACATAATACATATTTCCGCAATGGAAGGACCAACCTAGGTTCTCGGCCAGGCCCTTCTGACTGACCTTCTCAGATTCTGGTTCAGGCCCCTGGTGTTCGGGTTCTCCATTTAGAGTGCTATCTTCCTCCAGGCTTTTCTCATGGCCACATGAGCCCTCTGGAGGACTCAGATGCGGTTGCCCCACAAACTCCTTGAGCACCCGACGTGTTGATTAGATATCCGCAGATTCCCTAGATCAGAAGCTTGGGAGGTATGAGGT
The DNA here is from genome assembly GCA_001430945.1 of Amauroascus niger. Lineage (NCBI taxonomy): Eukaryota > Fungi > Ascomycota > Eurotiomycetes > Onygenales > Onygenaceae > Amauroascus > Amauroascus niger. The sequence goes on from LJPK01000122.1 coordinate 57,937, forward strand.
GGTCTTACCAGGCTCTCATTCCCGAGTAGTTTGCGGGCTAGACAGAGGAAGGGTTTCTCGAAATTGTAGTTGGTCTTCGCTGATATATCATAATATTGAAGGTTTTTCGCGCGATGAAAGGTGATTGTTTTGGCCTTCACTTTTCGCTCCTCAACATCAACTTTGTTTCCACATAATACAATGGGGATATTTTCGACCACCCTCGTCAAGTCCCCTAGCATAGTAACATGAGTTCAAGTTTGCTCAAGAGCAGGTCTGGGAGGCCAAAGGAAGTAGAATGCTGACAACACGTACTATACCAGGAAGGAACATTTTTATATGTGATTCTGCGTGAGACATCAAACATAATAATGCCTGCGTGGCTGTGGAGATAACATCCATCAAGAAAACCTCCGAATTTTCCTTGACCAGCGCAGTCCCATACACTGAATTGAATGGGTCCAAAGTTCTGACAATATATTAGCATTTGCTTTCTTCTAGGGTTGAACAAATTCACAGACTGTTGTGAATCCCAATAGATGCACCTCTACTCCATGAGTTGCAATGTATCTCTCTTCAAACTCGCCAGTAAGATGCTTCCTTACCCAAGTTGTCTGTACTTGCATGTTAGGAGCCTGGAACTGCAACAGCAGGATCTGATAGACAAGGTATGTATCTCACCTTCCCTACGTGTGCATCCCCAACCACTGCCACCTTAAATTCTGGTACGGAGGATCCCATGTTAGCAAGTAGCCGTAGATATTGGGAGTCAGGAAGTTTGATTAAAAGTGGGACCCTTCCAGGGGCGGAGAGGATGCTCAGGTATCTAATATACTACCATCAGCTCGGCGACAAAAGTACGATGGTAGTCAGTTATGTGTCGCCGTACTCCGTACAAGAATAGAACCGGGCGCTCCCACCCAAGCAAGAACTGGCGCGTAGAGAAACTTCACTTCCCAGGATTATGGTACCGTATGTTTGTACGGTATTTCACGGACTTGCGTAAGCTTACTCATGTGCGTTCTGGGTGGCCATCCCCAGGGCGACACATCATTAGTTACGTGTAACGTCGCGTCTTAGCACCCTTGCACCTCTATGGCCCCCTCATCCTGAAGGAGGGCTGCTCGCTGCCAAGCACAGAGCTGGGAGAACTCAAGGCTTTGGTAGCACTCAAATGCAAACTCAACGATATCATCTTCGTCTATTTTGGACAGGCAGAAGCCGCCCTCTAGATAGAGCAAGAGTTGGGAGAATCGGGCGTAAGAAAAGGCGCAGCCAGAGCAATCTTCAGTCTTCGGCTCATGTCTTATCTTATGCTATATACACTTATCCTCCTGTTATCCTCTTGTTTGCCCGTCCTCCTATTCGCTCGAGTTCCTATTCAGTCATCCCCTTGCTCGGGTGTCCTTCTTGTTCGGGGAAACGCCCGGACTGAAAACAGGCTAAATGAGGACACCTGAAATGAAGGTGGGCGAGAGAATACCTGTCTTCCGGATTGCCCGTTCTCAACCAGTGAACTGGCCTGTCTTCAATAAATATGGGCATCTGAAATAATCTATTTCTCAGGGCGAAGCTGTGTTCATATCCTAAACTGGCCCCCAACGAAACAGCGTAAGGGAGCCGGAAGAGGCTCTGGATTCCATGCCGGACGACAGCTTTGCAGCGATATCCGCGCACGCCATAATCATCGTACGCCAAAATCTCTTGCTCTGGTGATTAGTGCTCTGGAAGCTTTTTCCCTCGAGGGCTCTATCTGAAATATTGACACAGTGCCTGCTCCTAGTCTATACCACGCAAGTTTGATTTCGTTTTCTAACAATCGAATCGCGAACGTGGCGGTTTTGCCCTTATCATAATCGCCGCAACGGTCCTCAATGAACTTGTTCTTAGATAGCTAGTTTCTGCCAGTGATTTTTCCAAGGATGCCAAAAATACCAACCTCTAGCCCATGTTCAAAAACCTGCCTACAGTTCTCATCAACACGCCCCAAGCTTACAAATCCTCGATCCGCTGATGTTCTTGTGGCGCTTTCGTACTTCATCTTTAACTCGCAGACTGCATCCTTGACAAGTTCGTCACTTGCAGCACTGCAGGAAACAAATTTATAATTCAATGTGCTCGGCATGATGGTCGTTTGATACAGCAAGAGACTAGAGGTGGAAAAAGGAATCCTGGGAAGAGAAGTTTTGTTCAGAATTTAGCCTGCGGAGAGCGAGCGCGGGGCAAGTCATGCGTACCCCCTCTCAGCGGTGAAAGATGTCCTCGGCAGAAAATCGAAGAATGGCGGAAGGAGCATCCGCCCCTTGATTCATAAATAAGAAGCATTTTCATGACTTCGAAGAGGACTGGGATCGTCCGGGTGAGCGACGTTTAGTAGGCCCTATTCTCCCACCTAAGGTGCAGTCGCCATGTAAAGCATTGGGGATGCTGCATTGTGTCAGAATAGACAAACTTATTACCCTTTAAGCCTATTTTCATATGTCTATCTCTTATATGTTTTGGGCTCGAGATTAACAATAATCGGGCTGCCAAGATAATTGCCTTAATATAACCTTAACGTCGGGGCGGCCGCAGTAGCACCTTTGTTCCAGGGTAGCAACATCAGCACAGAGAGGACCCAATATATGGGCAGATCCAACACCTCTACTGTCTATGCGGCGGAGCTTAGGGGCTTAGAACTAGCGCTGCGGATGCTGCTGGACGCCCAGGCGGGGGGCACTTCTCCCAGAAAATGCGTCATCTTCACCGACAACCAAGCCGCCATCCAAGCGATCCGGAGCCCCAAGCATTCATCAGGCCAATATATCCTCATCGAAGCAGCAAAACCTGTGGAAAGGAGCGGGGAAGGAATTGAGGCTGGGGAGCGCCACAAAAAAAACAGAAATCCATGAAAAGGAGTAGGGACCAAGCCAGACCAAGGACGGCCACGTCTGTAGTGCAAGTGGGCACTACAGATCACAAGGGCTCTGAACACACTACACAACCATGGAATCACCCACACGGGCTTAAAGCCTTCAAATATCATCCTAGACAAGAAGGATGATGCCATTCTGATTGATATCAGTGGCACGGAGGCGTCACTTATAAATGGCTTTGCCCCAGAGCTACGACTGGTGAAGAATCCGATCGTCGAACCCTTTGAAAAGCAAATGCGGGGCAATGTCTGGGCCTATGGACGACTGCTGGAGTTATTCTTGGAGTCCGTCGACGTGAGGATACGAGGTTGATACAGGATGTTACAATTGCTTGTTACGCAGCTGATCCTGCTTTGCGGATGATGTTCTCCGGTGTCATTTCCAAAATAGAGACTGCCCTGTCTGCCTGGCAATCATGGCTGGTTCAAATCCCACGCAGCCAGGTGAAGCTCGCAACGTTTCGTGGGGGCCGGGCCTTTGTATGGAGTATTAATGCCCGATTTCTGAAATCGAACGAGCCAAGAAGGGTGTCTGTTTCCCTCCCCAGGTCAACCAATGAGACAGGCCCGCCCTCACTTGGATGCCTGGAGCCTCGAACCTTTCCAGCCAAATTAACCGGGGATTTGAATCTGCAAAGGCGGTGCGTCTTTATTCGACGAGGCCTTGCGCCAGTTGTAATATCATTGGAAGCCAGTCCGCCGGTATGCAGGGGTAGTTGGCATTTCCAAACGGTTTGGGGCCTGTCAATGGTTCATCTTCCAACACCCCTAGCTCGGAGTGTCCGAGGCTATAAGCGAAGAAGGCACGGAAACTAGGGAGTTTCCCGGTGCTTGCCGGCTCTGCCGCATGTTTTGTAGCAGCCCTTTGCCTTCTGGCAGGGGCCTGAGCACTTGGGTTGTAGAGCAATGGTGGTCTTTCAGCCTGTGACTCCAAAATTAGCTCCGCGGCAAAATTTTTCTGCCGGACCCGACCATTCAAGTGAAGCGCTCGCGCGTCGATGAAGCAGAACGCCTTTTACGGAAAGGCCGGGGGACAGCATTTCGGATCGCATGCTGTCCAATCAGCCAAGAACGAGGTCCCATGCTTCTGGGAATCCTGTCTCACAATGCTGGTGAAGTATGCAAGGCGCCCTTTCGATGGCGACGGAATTTGGATGGATGATCGGTTGTCGAGTAAAATCACGAGCTGTTGAGGGTGGTCGCGCGTGGGAACAGTTTAAGGCTCTTTGGCAACGATCGCTAGGCTGAGGACGGTACGAAGGATGCAGAAATGAGCACTCTGTCCTCCGAAGTCTTGCTGGCTGGTCTTGTCCCTGGCGATTCATGAGTTGATGCGCCGCCTTAAGCTTGGCAAGAGAGATGCTGCAGCAACGATCCCCCTTTTTTCCCCGGTGCAAAAGGCACAAACAAACACGCCGGTGAGCCCGCTGCCGAAATCATCAGCCGCGTCCGTCCCTTCATCGAGAAACTGCCGAAACGGAGATGCTTCTCGATTCCTTGATTCCTCTTCTGTTGCGGAATACTCACTGCAACTGAGAAGCAACAAAAAAACATACAGACAGCCAGGATTCGCTGATATAACTCGATGCGGGTGGGGAGGTATCGATTGGTGGAGGCAATGTCCAGGAGAGCCGAGGATGGCGTGGCGAGGCGCCTTTGGGATGCACATGACGATAATTACATTTCGACGACATTCGGCGTATCCGAATTACTATATTCTTGGCGACAGGCTTGTGCGTCAGCTAAGCGCTAGGTGCAGCCTACATGATCTCATCCTCTGTGAGTGCGCGTTAACGCATCCCGTCCTCCGTACCTGAGCAGGATAATCAATATTATTATACGTGACTTGGAGTAATGAAGGCCTAAATGACGCAGGACGAATCGGCTGATTTCCAGCCGACGCTTGAGGCGCGCGTTTTCCTGAAAATTTTGCGGAATTGATCCTCCGTGCTCCCTTTCGAATTCATGGGTACTTGAACCCTGCGCTGGGAATCTGCTCGCAAGCGTGAACCGCTTCAGTACATCCGTAGCCTATCTAAGTTAGTGATAGTGGATGTGTTGTGGATGCACGGTAAACACGGTCTTCATTGGATATCACCTTTCGGCCGCTGGTCAGCTCGAAGACACTAGGTTACCGCGGCGCAGCGGGAGGGGCTCGCTCCGAGCCCCTTCGCAGATCGCCCCTCACCCGTGGGGTCTGGATCGGGCCTCACGAAGGACACTCCTCCCACGCCACCCAACGACGAGGTTTCGTGCTCGGTCTCACATCCGCGGCGTAGCTGGGCGGCGCCAAAGGCAGACTGACGCCTGTACCATCACTTTTCCAATCCAGCGCACAGGGTATATATATGAGGTGTGCAGCAGTACAGCTCTTCCGTCCCGTCTTCAACACAATCTCTCCATCCAGTTCAGTCGCCTATCAACATTGTACCCCAAGAGACTACTACAAATCTTTCGAACACCTGCCAGCACCATGCCCAATTCTGGTTGCGAGTAGTACGGAAGGGGAATGCGGCAGAACTTGCGCGCAAAACAGCACCTACTGCGATAGCCGTAAGAGAATGAATTCACAGGCTATGGACTTCACTGACAAGCCGTCCATCAGACGAATGCGCCAAAGAAGGCTGCCATGAGCAGAAAACGAAGGATCGCTACGGCATTAATCTTGAGCCGTACTGTGTTGCGCGTAAGTGCTTCTACATCTGTTCACACAAACACCGCTCACTATCTCTCAGATGTCTGAGGTATCGATTCGGGGGCAGCGTGTGTCGCGTGGATCTGGCGAAGTTGAATAGTCGGATGTTGCGCGACGGTCGAATGCAGGCGTTGATGGATCTGCGGGGAATTGGAAATCAAGAATGGACACTCGTTTTGGATGGAAAACGCGTGACGGATGAGGGAGCTGTCATGTCGGCCGGCCAGCTCTATACATATAGGAAACGTATGCAAACTGTCACTCACTACTTCCTTTCCCATTGAGTACATTGTGCTTGAAAGTTGATCATGATCCGTGTGGCCTCGAGTAAATATTCTCTACAGCGTGACTGCACTTGGGGACCGCTTACTCTATTTTAGTCAATCGCGATATTGTGGAGAGCTTCCCATTCAAAGCAAGCTTGATTGGGCTGATGCTTGATCCCAGTCTCCTGAGTCCTCCTACCACTAGGCAGATGTTTCTCAACATACGCCTCGGGACAGTCGCCAGCCTCAATGAGACTAAGTTCTGCGCCCCACTCGCCATGAGCATCAGTCCCAAAGCGACATCTCCTAATCGTTTAGCCTGAAGTGCTTATTCCACAGGCACCGACAAAGCAGTAAGCATCATAAAGTTGACCATCTACACATACTCCATAGAGTGAAAATATGATGGGTCACCGCGTCCATACTGGAAGTCTTGCGGCCATCTTGGCATATGGCATGTTGGAGTGACCAACCGCAGTTAGTTGAGTTCAAGTTATGGATGAAATTCTAGTTGGCGGCCGAACTGCTAAGTCATTGGAACTAATCCTGTCAGGCGAATCCCGTTGCCCTACTACTTAGCCCTAACAACCCGATTGGGACAGGGTCCGAATCCACGCCGTCACAAAGGGGCGGTATTACTGGACTATTATATCTGGAAGAAATTGGGTACACACACTCAATTTGTTACTATTTACCGGCTATAAATCCCTCTCTATTCCCTTCAGTTGTCAAGTTTGAACGTTGTTTTTCCACGAGCGTGTGTGAACAAAAGAGCTTTTCCTTCCTTACTTGAAACTACAGCCACTCATAGCAACCCATTGTGCAAAGTCTTGAGCCCCATTCATTTTCCTAGTCTTTGTTGACGAATCTGTTTCTCTGCAATGACCCCTCTTTCCTCCTCCACAATAATCCCTTCTTCACATACACATACGCGAACATGAACATGAACATATGGAGCTAAAGAGAGCCAGAATGTATAGATCAAAGAGTGTAAATCAACAAGTCTCAATTGTAGAAACTACAAAACTAACTAGTCTTTATATACATAATCTATATAACAACATCAATAAACTGAGATATTTATTTAAGTGAGATTGTAATCAACAAAAGACTGAGAAATTGTTAGGGTCAGGCCCTGGAGGAACAGGAACACTAGAGCTCAAGAGACCACACTCAAAGGCGACTACCATGTTGACAAGATAGAATTAGTGCTAGGGCAGGCCATTAGGGCTTCAAGGCTCCTTATAAGCCTCTCTGCCTCTGAACCCCTCTTCCCACCATCATCTTCCAGTATTTTGTTTAAGATCTATCTAGATAGCCTGCTAGATAGCCTGAAGTATAACATAATACTGGAAGACCAGTTTCATAGCTCTTTGAATGTCTTTTTGATAAAAAGATATCATTCTCACTCAGCTTATCAAGATCTGCATTTTGTTGCATCTGAATCTTAACTGATTTCTCTTCAAAACAATTCAGATGGCATGTTGACAATGACTTTCAGCA